>OMKY01117673.1:0-12773 GCA_900302395.1 Bregmaceros cantori | reverse complement strand
GTTTCACTGACATTCATTAGTTTAGGGAGGAGCCAGAGACACTGAGGTTTAGGTGTCTCACATTAGGCAGTGGCCCACATTAGGACAATCCACCCTACAGTGAAATGTAGTGTTGAACAGTTGAACTTAATGTTAGACACATTACCATAGTTTGCTTTTACCATAGTTTCACTGACATTCATTAGTTTAGGGAGGAGCCAGAGCCACTGGAGCTTAGGTGGCCCACATTAGGCAGTGGCCCATCAATAAACCCCAGCAATATTTTAGAGGTATGCTTTCTTTAGGATTCAATAGTTCATTTTCATCATCATCATCATGATCACCAGTCCCATAGTTGGCGCCACTGAAGACTTTGCAACCAGCTCTCTCCATCTCTCTCTGTCCTCGGCCATTCACATGGTGTCACTCAGACTGCACCTTGTCCACTGTTGGATTTTATCTTCCCATCGCTTTCTCTGTCTTCCTCTCCTCCTGTTATAATAATAATTGTTTTTGAGAGTCCTTGGGATGTTGTGACATGTCCGTACAGACTTTATGCTTGATATGAAATTACTTTTATTATTACGCTTTACTTTAAAACCAAACAACTATTGTGAAAACCAAGCTAAAGAAATTTGGGGCAAATCCATCCAGTCAGAAATTATGGACCAAACAAAAAAGTTGGCCATCTTGAATTTAACCAGCTTGTAAGTGTTAGCTTACAAAATCTCAAATCCATCCATTCGTTTGGTTATTTTTTTAATATTTTGGGGATATAATTAATATCAAGGCAGTAAACCACTGTTGTTGCTGTTTGGCCAAGACTCGCTTAAAAAGTGACAAAGCCGTTGTGTGTTTTTAACACAACAGCTAAGTCAGAGAGGTTTAAATTGATTATATAAACAAAATCTGTACCGCATATGAAAAAAAAGTCTAACATTGTCACTAAGCTGATTGCACTAATTGACTCCTGCTGTAGATTCTGGTGTGGAAAGAGTTGGATTACAGCACCATGAGTGAGACTGAGAAGCAGATGCTTGTGTCTGAGGTCAACCTGCTGCGAGAACTGCGCCATCCCAACATCGTCCGATACCATGACCGCATCATCGACCGCACCAACAGACGGTTGTACATAATCATGGAGTACTGTCAGGGAGGTGACCTGGCAAGCCTCATCACCTCGTGTACCAGAGAAAGGTATGGAGTTGAGCTGCAACTAACCATTATTATAATAGTCGATTAGTTGCCGATTACCTAAACTATTAGTCGGTTAGATATTTTATTTTTTAAAAATCCCTAAAATATTCACAGCGACGCAGGAATTAATCTTGTCAACTTGAAATGGTCAATTTTGGTTCATGGTGGCAAACAAATGTTCAACAATTAAGTTAATTACTCACACACCCACTTATTCCAATTAATTTAGACGTTATTATTGGTGATGTCGGAAAAAGACTACTGACAATGATTCAATTCCATGTCGATTAATCGATTACTGCATTAGTTGTCGAACAATTTCATAAACTATTAGTCATTGATTTGACTCGTTGCACCCCTAGTGTGGAGGAACTCTTACTATTGTATAGATTAGTGGTGTCTGACTGATCTATTTTAGTGCTCGGTGTCTGTGAAAATGTTTACAATTGAAGGGTTCTAATATATTGACTTGGAAGTAAATTCATTCAAATGTTTTAAATATTTTGATCGAAATTCCACTACTTCCTAGATGTCAGAGTGACAATAAAGAATTTACTCTTATTCCCCATGTTTCTGATTTCTCCATGTTGCCAGGCGCCATTTAGATGAGCAGTTTGTGCTGAAGGTCATGGTTCAGCTCTTGCTGGCCCTCAAGGAATGCCACCGTCGCAGTGACGGATGCCCTACTGTCCTCCACCGTGACCTTAAGCCAGCCAACGTCTTCCTGGACAGCGACCGCAATGTTAAGCTGGGAGACTTTGGCCTGGCTCGCATCCTCAACCACGACACCAGTTTTGCCAAGACCTTTGTGGGTACACCCTACTACATGTCCCCGGTGAGTACAAGTTTTGCATTTTATTTTATTTTTTTACTACAGCCGTGATTTGCATGTGAGACTCATTTGGACGATCGTTATCCAGGTAGCCATGAGGGTGCGAAAATTGAAGTATTGGCCACCATTGCCCACTTGTTGATTTAAAGCTCGAAAAATGGCATGTCTGTAACTGCTGCAGTGAGGCTCTGTTGGGAGAGCAGCCGTTCAGATGGTAGGGATGGTGATTTTTGAGGCTTCCAAGCAGGGCTCCGAACCGGTTCAAGGAACTGAAACGAAAACCGAAAACTAACGGAAATTTTCTGAATTTTACGAGGAGCGGAAACGGAACAGAAACAAAAGATTATGAAATCCACAAAACCGGTTAAAAACGTTTTTTTCTGTCCCCTATATATTTTAACACATCCTTTGTCTCGGAGATTATTTCTGTCCACTTTCACTGTCAGTCATCAAGCCCCATGTATCTGGTGCTCCATCTTGTGGACAGATGAGGAAGCGAATGTAATGGCGTTTTAAACTGTTTCCGCGTTAATACAGTTGCACTGAAGTTTGAAAGTCCACCAATATATTTTGTATGAACTATATAAAAAATGTAATATTTCACAAAATTAACTTTGAGAACGAAATAAATGTTTGCGCTCCGAACCGGTTCAGGACCGATATTTTGATGGTGAACGGTTCCGAGAACGAAAACGTTAAAAGATAGGCCTAGCTGAACCGTTCAGAACGGAACATTTGAAAAAAATTATTTTGCTTCCAAGACCTCGGACGACACAGCACTCGACACGACTGATGACTTTCATAATGCTGTCCTCTGGGGGTGGTTTCTAGGAATTGCATTCGTTTCTCGTGACGTCTTGCATCTCTCCTGTTCTTGAATAAAGCGTATTTCATGTCAAAGGTTCAGTGGTTCTGTCTTGTGCAGGGTGATGCAAAGTTGTGGCCATTGTAACTGTGACACAATCTTGAATTCGTCCCATGTGGTGCACAACATTGATCACTCATTGCTTTGTCATAACGTGAGGCTGTCTCTCTATTAAACAGTGGTCACACATTGACTTTCTGAACTAACATTCCTAAATTATATATTTATATGCCCACACACAATAAGTACTATTCTATCAGACCCAGGAGAAAGGGTCATCCCGAAAACTTTTCCGACCAACACGCCTTCTCCATCTTCGACACGCCTCCGCTCAGACACCCTGCCCATGCGACCTGCGGTGCTCGACACCAATTCTCGCGATACTTAATGTGTGATTTCACCATCCCTATCAGAATTTAGGTTTAACTTGGAGACCTCGAACCCTGGTTCAGTGTCCTTGGGCAAGACGGTGAATTCCAAATTGCGGCCCATGGGTTGTGTTTGAGCGCCTTTTCATGGCCGCCGACATTGCTGTGTGGATGTGTACATAATTTCCCGTGTGTGTTCTGTTAAATGTGTCTTCCGTTGTATGTTTTGCAAGGTGCCCCTATGCTCAAGGCACTTTTTGACCCATGTGTGGGCAGCCTCTGGTAATGCCTTATCACAATGCAATTGTTAAACACAGTCATGTACCTGGGATAGTGGTGTTAACTTGACCTACTTTGACTCTTCCAGGAGCAAATGAACCACATGTCTTACAACGAGAAGTCCGACATCTGGTCGCTTGGCTGCTTGCTGTACGAACTCTGTGCGCTAACGTGAGTTACTTGTGTTGCAGTTCAGTTGTTCAAGTTGTCAAAACAAAGAATCTGTGTGTGAGAATCAAAATGCGCGTCACCACGTCCTTTGTGTTAAAACTAACTTTTGAACAGATTTGGTGTGTTAATGCTCTAGAGTAGATTCATGAACTGGGAGTTTGTAGTGCAACACTGAGAAGATGTCTGAATTCAAGATGGCCAAGTTTTTGTTTGGTCCTGACTTCTGACCAGGGGCCTCTACCATCTACGAGGCTTGGAAAAATTGGAGCTTAGCTCGAGCAGGTTAGGCTTGACTAGGCGCGATCGTGTGACGCGAAACACTAGTACCTTTTTTAACGAGGCTCAGCTGTGAAAAGACGGCACTTAGTCAACACTCGGCCAAGCCTCTCCACCAGGCTCTTTTAGCAGCTAGACGAGAGAAGTCGCTCAGCGAAATGCTGATCAGCTGTCGCAAAATGACTGTAAAGTGGGGCGGGGGGACTGGAGGTATTATAGATTGGCATTGCAATTTCCCTTATAAATTGCAGCGCCGTCTTTTCAATGCGATGCCATACAAACTGCCGCATTGATTAATTGGCTCATATTCGGACATAGGAGGGAATTTAATTTGCTTTGTATGATTCCTCAAAACTGCTGGATCTTTAAATATGCATTTTATCTTTAGAAATGCTAGAAAATGTTTTCTTAGAAAATAGTTTATGGTCGTACAATTCAAATAAAATCACCGGCGCTTTGGCGTAGTGTTTTGTGCGAACAAGTTTTTGCATGGCTGAGTCGTCAGTTGAAACCCCCAGCCCGATGAATGATTATTATTTAATTTATTTTCAAGGTTGTTAGGATTGAATTGCGGCAACGCGTTAAGTAAATTCGACATCTCAAATGCAACATTAACATTAAGTTACTCCAATTGCTATGTAGAGTGTTTTGCATATATAAAGTGTCTGTCCGACGCGGGATCCGAACTGGTTGCCTAGGGATCAGAAGGCGTTGGTTACAGGAAGTAACGTTGGTCATAAGGTTAAAGACCCTCATACCCTGGATTGCCAGCGCTGCGATAAATTCATTGAGATCTTTATTCGGGTAATAATTGACAAATTTAAGACAGACATCATAAAAAATAAAAGTGATGGATTTTGATTATGTTGTGCATTGGGTGATAGTGTTTTTCGGCCATAGAATTAATAAATTAGTCTTCGTCTGTTGCAGATACGCCTGATCCCAGTAACCAGACTCTTCTTAAGCCTGCTCAGGAGCAGGCTAGCCTTAGCACACCTGTTGCCACGGGGATAGTACGCTGTTCGGCATTAGCTCCGTTGTTGGTACCAGACTAAGGCGCCTAAGCCCAGATTAGCACTAAGATCCTTTGATGGTACAGGCCCCCTGGTGGATGGTTTTTGCCCCAATTTGTTTAGCTTTCACTAGTTGTTTCAATGGTTGTTTTGGTTTTAAGATGAAATGCATTTATACATAGCATATTCCTTTTTATTTCACATAAAATATTTCAATATAGCTGACCTTTTCGTTTTTGTGATAACACACTAACAGTGTGTGCAGAGAGTTATGTCAAAGTTATTATTTATTCGTCCAAACTCCCAAGGGGAAATTTGTCTTGGGCAAATGCATACCTGCCACGTAACAGTCCTAGTCTGGCCTGTGATTTCACAATTCCTACAGCAAGCATGGCTCTCCAAGATTTCTGGGGCTTGCTGATGCTGCTATCACATTTCGGGGATATCCCTTTGTGTATATACATGAATATTATTTATATACTCTATTGCCATTTAATCACCATTCGCAAATATCTTGGCTTTACTAATATCTTGCTACTGCAGTGGAAACTATTCCATGAATGCTTTCATAAGGGTGGTGTCCTCCACCACAGTTTGATATTCTTCTCAGCAGGGTGCTCTACAGAACCCTACCTTTCATCAGTGTGCTAACTTTCTTGTGCATTCCGTCCTTAGGCCTCCATTCACTGCTTGTGACCAGAAGGAATTGGCAGAGAAAATCCGCAAGGGACGCTTTGCAAGAATCCCCTATCGCTATTCTGATGAGTTGAACTCGCTGCTGTCTCGAATGCTCAACCTCAAGGTTGGTTTATTGTAGTTCAGTACATTCAACATATTTGTTCACATACATTTCTTTGTATATTTTTTTTCTGTTTTTGACAATTTAAGGCAGCTATTGAAACTACTGTAAATGGCGTGCAAGGGGAAGCATTTGCTTTTCTTATTTTTTTTAATGCCTTAGGAAAGATGGCTTTTGGGCACAGTGTTTCCAATAATGGCAAGTGGTCAAAATGTAGGAGGGGAGGATGAGGAGGGGAGACAATTATGCATTACGGGCCCAAAATGAATGCAGTTTCAATAGGAAGATTTTTTTTTTTTTTTTTTTTTTTTTTAATAATTCTGCAGGCACATCATCTGCAATTCTGCTATTGGCAGATAGTATTGCCATACATTGTATTTTCATAACAAATTGCCAAATTTATGAGCATCCTCAGTTTGTATGTGTTAGCGCACAAGTATGAATGATTTGATGATCTACAGTAGTTTTCCTTTAGCAAACCTCCAGGTGTGTAAGCTCATTTAACTGTGGCAACTGTGAACCTGTCTTTCGGCTTCAGGATGTCCTGAGGCCCTCAGTGGAGTATATTCTCCAGAGCAGTCTCTTGGCTGAAATGGTCAGCGAGGAACAGCGCAAGATCCAGCGGCATGCCTTCCTTGCACGAATTCCAAAGAAAGCTGGGCCAGCCGACAGAACTGCCGCCACTGCTGCCCCAGAGCAGCCTGTGAAAGTACCGCTGGCAACTGAGCTGCGGCTCAAAGAGCAAGCCCTTCGTGAAAGAGAGCAGGTAAAGGTTCAATTGTGGTCAATTAAATGTTTTATTCCTTTTTAAACGCAAACTTCATCTAGGCAGAGAAAGATTTGACCCGTTTCGACCTATGCAGTTCTCTGTTAAAGGAACCATAGAGGCATAATAAGCCCCAGAAATTCTGTAGGGGTTAAGTTTCTTTCAATGATTTCAAATTGTGATGTCACAACTCCATCCACCCAGTCAGGCGTTATGCACCAAACTAAAATTTGGCCATCTAGAATTCAGCTACCCTAGACCATCAACATATGGAATCTGGGACAAATATGTCTGGACAAAAGTCACACACAACCATTGCCTCCCCTACGCTCGACGTTTCGGGGATTTACAAGTTGCCTTGCAATGGAGCAGCATTTGAATGGTTCTAGTTTTAATCGGGCCGCTCCTAATGTTTCCGGATTATTACCACAGACCATTACTGGAGTTCATGTTTCCAGCACTTTAATTTCCTAATGGATGAATCGTTTTTTTTTTTTTGGTTTTTTTTTTGCAGGCGCTAAAGGACAGAGAGCAGGCTCTCAAGGAACGAGAGGAGAGGCTGGAAAGTGAGTTGCCACATAATGTCTTGCATTTGAGGAATGATTGACAAATCGCTTTCTTTCTGTACTTCTGCCTTTTTTGGGTAGGGGGTTCTCTCAAAGCACTGTTTTTGTATCCATCCAAACCTTTTCCTAATCTTCTCATCTCTGGTCGGCAGGGAGAGAAGAGGAACTTTGCACCAGAGAGCGACTGGCCACCGATAAACTTGCAAGGTAAATCCAAAGCCATTACAAAGTTTCCTACTGCTCTCGATAGATAGATCTATATATCTATAGATCTATCTATAGATGTATACACACACACCAAGCTTTTCAACTATCTTATGTACGTTGAAGTATCTTGATGATGCAGCTACCATGTGTTTCTTTTTTAGGGTGGAGAGTTTGCTCCGAAACTACAACCGCTCAAAGACAAAGCAGGAGGCTAGGGGCCTTCACAGACATTTAGGTATGAACAAGAGGCTGCCACCTCACTGTTTATATGATGATTAAACTAGTTTGAATCTTATTTTCCTTAATTCATATTCCAGGTTGTTTTTACAAATAAAGATGTTTTTATTATTCATAATGCAGATTTTGCCGTTTTTCAAATAAAAATGTTCATGGTGTCGATATTTTTACCCTGTCGGAAACTGCTTTTTTTTCCTTTTTGTGTAATTGCATGTTCTCTAGACTTGTATGTACCAACACCTGTTGTGTGTGCCTTTTTATTATTAGACTGAGCTGTTAATGCAAATAGACATCTGCAATCCTTAGCCTTTCCACCTTGTGCTGTTAAAGGTATAATATGGAGTATCTAGTGACGTATTTTGAAGGGTTTTTTAAAATGTATTTTCTCGTCACTTACGTATCAAGTGATGAGAAAATACATTTAAAAAAAACAACTTCCATTTCACTAATTATGTCCAAGCACATCACCAGATACTCCATATTTACTCTTTGCAGCAGAAACTTCTTGAATGAAACTATAATCTTGCTTGTGAGACTACACACTCCCCTAGTTTGTGAGGTCATACCTGTGTACAAAATGCCAATCACTTTTACCACAGCTGCTGCAACCTAGAGCAGTTTTCAAGCTGAAGCTTCCTGTTCATTTAGCAAGGTTGTCTTATATTCGTATCACTGTAGGGCTGCACCTAATTTAGTAATAAAGTGTTCTTCCAAAATGTCCATTGAAATCTGATCATGTTGCTATCGAGCAAATTCACATTTTCTGCAATATTTTTATGAAATTAACAAGCAGTCGCTGTAATGGTATCTTAGGAGTTTGCAATGGTTGGCAGTGTTTCCACGACATGTGTGTGTGTGCATTTCTCCCAATATTAACTGTTGCCAGTGTCATTCTCTGTAATGTATAACATGTTTGTAAACAATTGTCTGTTCCAGCTGAAGACGAGGACCGTTCCCTCAAGAAGAGAGTGCACTTTGCAGGCGACATTAAGGAGAACATGCTGCGACTGAGAGTCGGAAATACTCAGAGCCTGAACCGTAGCAGCTTGGAACCAGCCCAGTTCTCGGATTTTCATGGGATCCGCTGATTTTACAATTAGGTTTTTTGTTTCACTGTACATATGTGTTGTTTGTGCCACTGATGTGTTTTTGTTTCTGTTCACACTGTACATGTGTGTGGTTTGTTCATCTTGTAAATATTCTACATTTCAAGTGTTCTGAATTGTGTTGACAGCTGAAAAATCAAACTGGATTTTAAAAAAAAAAATCATGAACTGCCTGGGTTCTGAGAGTAATTACTCATGGAGCTGAAACTCTCATAGGAACACGGCGTCTGTCAAGTATTCGTATGTAAATTTACTACAGTCGGATACGCGGCGGTCGTGTTTGCTGACGAACAGACCTAATCAACGCGACTAAATGGCTCTATAGACGAAACTTTGAATGGATGTTAATTAAAATGATCGTGGCGTCAATGTGAACAGCTTCATATTGGTTATTGACTGATCGTCTTCCTTTTTTTTTTTTTTAGCCCGATGGCGAAATGCCATTCTCTCAGCCGTCGGTGGGCCGTGTGGACCCTTCGGTGTTGCGTGCACACTGCCTTGCTGATGGTGTGGTGTTCACGAACGAATCCACACTAAACGCCCCAGTGAACATGCAGTGTAACTGCAACCGATTAGTTGACGATTAATCGTTTTCTTATTTGGTCCTTCCCTTGCTCAAATGAGTTGGCGATAGGTTGTTACTACCTCCATTCCCAGCGCCATGACCCCACCCATTCAGTTGGATACTGAACACTGTTGAGCCCCCATAGCAACATTATTAATCCAAAAAGGATAATTAAGCTTGGGTGGGAATAAAACAATGTTCTTATAAGTGAGCAACGAAGAGTAGGATCTTACATTCTAGTGCTATAATAGATATGTAAGTGGTGATTGACAAGATTCATATTTCAGGATAATAGTCACCCTGGTTTTATGAGGAAAAATTAAGATTCATCAATTTAATCTTTAGTAAAAATGTCAAATTCATCGATTTACAAAAATATGTGCCTCGGGGACACACGGCTGAATTTGTTGGCCCCAGTATTCTCAATGTGGAACCAGATAATGTATATATGTTGTTTCGACATGTACGTTTTGATGTGGTTTCATTACTTAACTGCAACTTGGAGCTTGCCTTGTGTTGTACATATCTGGACAATGTGTTAAAAAAAGGTTGCAAATAAAATTGCACTACATTTTGGAGGTGATCCAAACAATTCAAGGGATGTAAAGGGCATTTTAAAGGTAGATGAGTTATATTGGAAGATTGTATACCTTTTGAAAATTACAGTGGGCAGGTGATTGAACTCGATTACCCACAATTCACCAGGGACTGAGATTGTTTGAAAGCATAGGCTATGGTTGGAAGTAATAGTGGTTATGTTCAGTTTTAGTTTTTATTACTCAATGTTGAAGAGCAATCAAAGTTCTTAGTGCCAAATACAATTTCCAATACTTTACAGCTTGTCGCTTTTTCTGGATGCTCCGGGAGGGATCTTAAAATAAAACAAGTTGTTTCTGAAGTTTGAATTTCTACGTCATCTTTCTGGATGTCTTTGTAGTTGAGAAATGATACCTTTCACTCAGTTATTTGTGTAAACAAATTTAATGCATTATATATTTAAGCAAAATTAGATATTGGATTATGTCTGTGATGTGGTTAGAAGTCTACCCTGAAACGGGGTGCAAGGATTGGTCGACTAATCGTTGACTAATCGACTATGAATCAACAAATTTGATAATCGCCATTTGTGCTGACGCAACCTGGAATTAGTCCACACACATTTTGTATTCATCATTCATCTCTGAAAATATGAGATGGACATAATAGATGGAAAAAACATAAATATGAGGAAAACCATCAACATAGTATTGTAATGGCAATATGTAAGTGCAAGTAACTTAATTGTATATATTTTGGTTAAGATTAACCATATTTGAGTGCATTGTAAGTTCACAAGATGAATCTGTTTCTCACTGTGAATATTTTGTTTGAAAAAAAATGAACAGATTAGTCAACAAATTGTTTAAATAATCGGCAAATAATCCATTATTAATTGTTAAAATAATAATAATCGTTAGTTGCAGACCTACATGAAATCCATTCATTACTGGTAATCATTCTGAACAGTGACCCAAGAGAATCACTTCATCAAAAACGAGCCGAAACCTCCATGTACATGGCAACGCGCTGAACAACACAATCGCACGGGGTGCTTCGCCCCACCCCAATTGTCTAATAGCGAGCTTCGTCCAATCCGCGTCGACGTTCCGCCACTGCCAGCCAATCAGAGCCCAGATTGGGTGTGACTTCCCCTTGCCACCCTTGGTTTCGTGTGGAAAGTTTACCGGCTCGGGTGCAAAGTTTGAGCCCGTCTGCAAACGGGAGAACGACTGCCACAAGATTCTGGGACATACCGCCACTGACGGGCTTCTCAGCGGCCGTGGTGGAGATCATTCGTCGGGACACCCTTGGTCAACGGCGAGTGAATTAAAGCGGGTCTGTCTGGGGAAAGCTACTTGAATGACGCCCGCTATGGTACTAGCCACAGACGCGGCTTCGGCGATACGGTTAGCCAGCGCCGTGTATTGTCTTCGGTTAGCCCCGTTAGCTTGCTACTAATAGAGCACTCTACCGGCTAGCAGAGCGGGCGAAGGATCGCCTTGTTTTTTGTTACGTCACATCTGCTCAGTCACTAGGAACAGTGGGGCGCTCATTGATTTCACCATTTCCCGTGGGTGAAGCTTGGGGGGGTTCAGAAATCCACTAGTCATTAGTGGAACACCTCCCTCCCCCGGCGCCGCCGAATCTCATTCAACAGCAGCAGTCGGGTTGTCATCCGAAACCCGGCATCATGCCTTCTTGCGAACCGAACCGCCTCCGGCTGCTATGCATGCTCATCCTGACGTTCGTGTTCTTCCTCGCGGAGGTGGTGGTCAGCCAGATCACGTCGTCACTGGCGATGCTGTCCGATTCCTTCCACATGCTATCGGACGTCATCGCATTGCTGGTAGCGCTGGTGGCGCTACGCTTCGCCGAAAAAACCCAGGTAGGATTTAATCGCCCCCTCGAGAACCCATATCATATACCAGGCTAGATGAAATGGGTAATCGGTTAACTAGATGCAATAATGGCCTGTGCGATGGCGCAAATTATTATATGCCGTATGTTTTTTTTTTTTCAATTATTTTATGTGTATGTTCATTCGTGGCTAATGAACATTTGAATTCAAACAAATCAAATTTCAAACAAAAACAAAGATAATTTCTTCATTTTCACAGTAGAGGCTCTGTAATATTGTCATTGACGAACGTTATCAGATTGATAGATCGGTCACAATCACGCTTTTAGTGACCATGGCTTGTTCACCCTCGTACTTCAGTCCACACCACTGATGCAAAACGGATATCGCTAGAATTGGCTAAATGTTATCCCGGATAATCCGATTAAACACGTGATGGTTGATAGTTTGGTTAACTGATACCAAGTTTGATAGTGTGATTGGTTTTAGATGATAATGTGCAATAGAGTAGAGGATCCCAGGTAATCAAGGTGATAACCCAGATATGCAGTTGATAGCCCTGTTAACTAGATTATGGTTGGTTTGACATGGATATATTAAGGTTGTCTAGCCCGGTTAACCATAATTCGTGGATGACTCATTTGATTGTCAATTTAAAACATTAGTGAATTTTTCTGCCCAATAAGCTACAATATTTGAGTGCATATACAATCAGTTAATTTTTGTTGTGTCTGGTATCGTCTCAAGAAATATTAGTTCTTTCATGTATGATGTCAGGTGATTAATGTAGCATTTTTGAAAGTGAAAGTCCTGCTCATGGTTGTTGAACGGCGATTTGGCTCAACTGAAAAATGCCTGTCTTGCTTAGTCTGTAGTGTTGTTCTTTTTCCGTGTGTGACTAAATACAGACAGGAACCAAAAGAACCCTTTTTGGGCCAATAGCAAGTGAGAGGAGGTGGCCTGCCGAGCTCGGAGCAATTTTGGGCTCAATGTCATGCTCTCAAATAAGTCCTATACGTATTTGGTCCTACCCCACTTTGGGTTGTGTATTATATCAGAGAAGTGTGGTCTTTGTACCACCTTCCTTGCATATACAATGAATTGTGATATGAATGTTGCACAACTGATGCCAATGTTTAACTCTTTCAC
>OMKY01117670.1:0-13605 GCA_900302395.1 Bregmaceros cantori | reverse complement strand
GCAACAGAATTTGCATAAATTCAGGACCCTGTAAAGCTCATGATCTGCTAATAAGCTTTTCAGAGGGTCATGAAATGGAGAGCTTATTAGCAGTTCAATAGTAGTCCGAGGTTGTTGAAATTACGTGAAGTCAGTTGCATTTGTTACGTCCTGCACTGTGGATGCACATTCTCAATGCATAACTTATGTGCTTTTCTTTCTTCTGTGTTGACCTTGTCCAACGGCTGTTGATCGTTTCATCGTCGTTTCATATCCAACTAATGTGTGTACTGCTGTCATGAATATGCAATATGTCGAATTAAAGCGAATCTTGAACTGCACGGTATCCTGCAATATAGATTTTAATCCATATCGTATGTAGGGTATGTACAGCACAAACGGTGTGCTCCCAACCACACAGACATACACCAGCACACGCCAGGTTTTCATGACTCTCTATGGGTAAATTGCTGTAGAGTGGGCATGGTTCAGCAGCAGCTGACTAATGAATGACATGCTCGCACCCGCAAATCCACACATTCACACATTACTGCAAATGTGGAGGCCCACGTGGGACCCATGACTGAGGCATGACGTGTGCCAGTATCCATTCTAAAAAGGCACCCGGTGGCGTCATTTGGTATTTAAGCGAATCTCACTCAACACACGGTCATGGTCATGGCACCATGATTCTAATGTGCACATTAGAAGCAAAGCATGTCTGTTTCTACGTGTTCATCTGAGTGCATGTGTGTACACGAATAAGCACACGATGCCTCTAAGCTGTAATTTAAACTACATGCATAATTTCATCTACTATTTATTTTATTATAGTATTTATAGCTGTGATTCTCAGCGTGTGGAGAAGCTGCTTAGTATTCTGGGAGGGAGGTGGTTTTGCTAGACTTGCAACTGCAAGCAATGCTTTGCACTGTTCTGGGGTGGAGCGATTTAATGAGTGGAGGGTGATCAATCTAATGGCATATTCAAACCAGGGCTGATTTGCCACGGTTGTGTGCCTTCGTTCCATCCAAGGCACAATAATATAAAATTTAAAAAAAAAGTCTTGCACATTCTAGAGTTGTGCATGTGCACAGCTCCGTGGAGCAAGCAGCGTGCACGACAGAACGGATCAGTCTGCCGCCAGAAATTCGATGAGAGGCAAATAAATTAATAATAAATTAAATAAAATGCTTTACATTGTTACAGCCAAATTATTTCACACACTCCTGCATTCGTGTGTGTGATTTGTGTGTGAACGATTTTCAACTAGGCCAAGATCAAGACTGACTGAAAGTCTTGATCTCCTTTTTCTTCTTTCTTCTCTCTTCTTTCCAGTCCTCCGTTAAAGGAGTTCTGTAAACAACCCCAAATTACTGTCCTTAACTGCGAAATCAAGGTTGGGGGGTAGTTAGGTAAAGAGCTGCTATACTCCTTGAATCTAATACTAAAAACGTAATCACTTTTGTGAAGCGCCTTGAGGCAGCTTCGGCTGCGATTTTGGTTGAGTTGAGTTGAGTTGAAAAAATTTACTCCAAAAGTTAAAAAGTTCACACAAAAATGGTAACTGAGTAAAGGTAATGCATTACTGCCCATCTCTGTGTTTAGCCCTATATAATTGAAATATAGATGAAGACTTGTTCAGTGGATACGCTAGTATCTACTCTGGAGTGCAGCTTGCCAGAAGTTTACAGTTTTTTTTACTGTCACACAGCCCTTCAAAATGGTCACACCTCAACCACAGCTGGTGGTTGCTGCGGTAGAGACACTGGATAATATAGCTCGTAAAACTCCGCCAAAGATGTGTTCTATGACCTATAATTCTGTGTATGCTGTGCAAAGGAAAGTGCATTTTCTGCACTAATACTTTGGTTTAAAACTATGCTATATATTGAACATTAATGCTGCAACAAAGTCATTCCATTGGCATATCCTAAAAATTCAACATGCATCTATTGTATAATGCGAGTCAAACGAAGCCAATGATACTCAAAGCCTTGTTTACTGCTCGTCTTTTTATGACAAAACATTTTAGCAGAAGACTTTCATATTAGCTTCTCTGCGGTGAAATTGTCTTTTCAGTACACTTTGCAGAAGCAAGGTTGCCAGATTTCCAAATGCCAGAATGTTAAAACTCTCCATTACACACTAACAGTGCATTGACGCCGCCCCCCGCCCCCCCTCCAAAAAGTGTACATTTTAAGTGTAAGTTGCATTACATTTGGTGTGTTCTTACATTGTAACTGGCTGTGGACCATTGACTTGATATATTTTGCGGAATTGGAGACGAGAAACAATATTGGATTATAACTTGAGCACCTGAAATGATAATCCATTGATTCAAAATGGATAAATTCACCACACAGTGGAGAGGTCACTAGTAGGTAAGGACACATGCATTTCCTTCCTTTGCTATTTTTGTGTGGTACATTCAGGCTCTCATCTTTTATGAATAATTTCAGGCAGAGCCATGAAATGCTTGACTGAGGTTAGTTTTATATGATGATATTCATATTTGTATATTAAGACAATAACAATACAACAAACAGAAATGGGGAAAACCTCCATATGAGGACACAATGCAAACAAAAAAATCAACAACAATGTAACCATTGAAATTGGGAAGCCCGGCTGAATTTGTACAATGTAGCCATTTTCACATTTAAAAAAATTAATTCAGTCAGTTACTTAAAGTCATGACTACATTGAGGTGTGTGCGCGAAGAGTTCGTCACAAAGCCCGATAGCTGCTGGCAGGATTTAGAAAGTGCAATTAGAATGCCTGCAGGGTCAAGCGTTGTAATTGCAGGTTCCAGCTAAGCTTGCCATGCAATAAGAAGATGGGAGGGGACTTTTGTTTATTCTCCTGCGCTTGACCGACACAGATGTGGCCTCATAATGGAGTAATTAACCATGAACCTTACATCAGACTTTCTCTTCCATGATCCTAGTTACGCACATGTACCAGTCCATGTTAGTCAGTTCCACTATTTTCCTTTCTACCTGGTTAACGACTCAACACTGCAGTCAACTCGTCTATGAACAAGGCAACCGGGGCGCGTCAAGACCATCCGTGCTACTCTACAAACAAACATGGCGGTGACGTCGCATCGGCGCATGCGCATGCTTGTGGTAAATCCGTGCCTACATGCTACACTTAAATCGACATGCAACGACCGCTATGGTGCGTGACGCCGTCCGATCAATGCGATCGATGCAAAACGCACATCGACGAACGTGGGCGAAGGCGATTCAAATGTAGCATGTAGGCGTGAATCTCCCATGGCCGCGCGCATGCGCAGATGCGCTGTCGCCATGTTTGTTCGTAGAATGGTACAGATGGTCTTGACACAACCGAGACACATTGGTAGTCTGATAGATGCCCAGATACTTGGTGCAGTTGAATTAGACAGGGAAGACTAACCCTTACCTGTCAAGAGTTCATACGGTGGGGCGGACGTAAATTGACTTCTTGTAAATCAGATCATCAGCCATAGGTCATATCCTTTCAGTTGTAGTCATTTTCACATGACAGCCCGATAACCGCAAACTTCCCATGATTGTAATCATCCCCTTGTATAACATTGTTGCAGGAACATGGTTGCGTTTGAAGAGTTTGATTGTGCTGTTTACATGAACATTTCATTATAACTTTTCTTGATTCTAGAAAACCAGTGTATTTCTGGAATGGTACTGAATTTCGGGTAGGCTGACAACTTTTTTTAACAACTACAGAAATAAATCACTAACACAGTCTCTGTTGAGTACCTCAATGTCAAAGGAGGTTTCAATTATCACAATGATCCATTAGGGGAGGTCTGTCCCAAGCTAGTTGATGTTGGACAAATGTCGAGTGGTTGCTCTGTCATTCATTGTAGTCATGTTTCTGCATTATTACCTCAGCCAGATCTGATGTTGCATGTTACCTTCCTGGCACCTTTCAAGTTATTACCAGTGTGCCACTGTCAGATCCAGTCCAGTTATCTGTATTGGCAGTAATTTCCAAATATTTAATATGTGACATTTTTTCTATTGACAATGTCGTATTCATAATAGAGAAAAAACTACATCAATTTGAATTGTGTTAACATGTTAATCATGATTAGTTACGGTAAACAAATGGCAATTTTGAAATTGACGCAATTGATGTGATTAAAACTGATAGTGACAGCCACATCCAGCACAGCACACGTATAGTACATGTGACTTAGTCCACAGGTAAGGGCAGTGCCACGAGTTCTCCTCCCCTCGCCAACATTTCTGCAAGGTATTTCGCAGTCTCCCACACACCACTTTCACACTAACCCTATAAATAAAAATGGCAAAATGATGCTTACGCCAGACAAAATAACTGTAGAAAAAATGGAAGTCCTAGAAAAAGAGTTTTAACATTAAAACAAAATCTCACTGACCAGTCCACAAACTCCACCCCAAAGAAAATATGAATTCCCCCATCAGTCATGGCATTCGATAATTGCTGGATTTGGTCAACGGCAAAGTTTAAAGATATTTCGCTCAACATCTTCAAACAACTCCATCCTCTACTCATCATATACCTTTGACCTTTGACCAGGGCTTGAAAACGAAATTATTTTTCAAACGTTCCGTTCCGAACGGCTCAGGCAGGCCTATGTCTAATGTTTTCGTTCTCGGAACCGGTCCGCCACCAAAATATCGCTCCTGAACCGGTTCTGAACACAAAAATTTTGTTGTTCTTAAAGTTCCTTATAGTGTGCAATGTTAGGTTTAGGTATAATTTATACAAAATATATTTGGTGGACTTTCAATCTTCAGTCTAACTGTATTAACGTGAAAACCAGGTTTAAAGCACCATTACATTCGCTTCCTCGTCTGTCCACAAGATATAGCCCCAAATGCTTGCCGACTGACAGTGAAAGTGGACAAAAGGAAAGGATATGTTAAAATATATAGAAAACAGAAAAAAAACATTTTTAACCGGTTTTGTGGATTTCATTATGTTCCATTTCTATTCCAGAACAGTTAAAGAAATCTTTTTATGTTTTCGTTTCCGCTCCTCATAAAATTCCGTTACATTTTTGGTTTTCGTTTTCATTCCTTGAACCGGTTCGGAGTCCTGCCTTTGACATATTGATGAGGCTTGTCATGGGTACAACACTGTGATGGACAAATTGTTGAATGTCACTAACATCAAACATGATGCTTTGGATGTTTTCATTTATATCTTTTAATTGTTCAATGTTGGCTCATGCCCCATAAGATTGTGAAATAAAGCGATATTTATTGAATCTCTTAATGCAGCTTTATTGATATTTCATTTTTCTTTTTTTAAATAAACTTTGTACATGCTTTGCTTCAATGCTTTTATTTGCCTCATTCAAAAATGGAAAATTGACGGATAATTGGATTGAACTCCCAAATGAAAAGATAATGTCTGTAATACATTCTTGTGTTCTGTCTAGTCACATAGATGGAGATGACTTCAAGGGCAATTCCGGATCCAGGAAATAAAAGTCGTGCCATGTTTTTGGTTCGACCATTGCACAGCAAACAGGTGCCATTGATTACCTTAATCTGACAAAAGAGCTGCACTAATTAGGATCAGCTGGTATTGTGGCCGTTAGCTGTGCAGAGGTGCAACCAAAACATGGCATGACTATTCTGGAACAGGAATTGCCCATCTCTGATATTTGGCAGACTACATCCCTTTGTGTGTGCAATACCAGAACCATGCACGCCCAAAACAATAAGTAGTGTAACCAACTGAAGCAGTCGTGTGCATGCTGCGGTTAGTCCCGCCTCTCCCGTGAACCGGATGTTAGTGGTGGATACACCTCCAGCACTAATATCCGGTTCACGGGAGAGGCGGGACATTACCTCAGTTACAGTACCAAGGTTTGATAATAGAGGTCATTAACAACATCAAAGATGAGGAGTTTGTATGGGGGATTCAAGAATTTATTGTTATTGTCAGTAGGCAACAAAATTATTTTTGGGGCTTAAATTATTAATTTTCCCAATCCTTGGACAGATATATTTACCAGGAGAACATTAGGAATACAGCTTTCAAGTAGGCTGGCGAGCCAGAACCAAACCATCGTCCACACATTGCACATTGCTAGACGTTACATAGGGGCTGGGAAAATCATGCAAGCCACTGGCACACATCGGTGCGACCAGTCAGCGCGGACGTGGGCGATGCAAGATGTGGGCGGATTTTGGTACAGACGACATGAGACGTGGGCGTAGTTCAGTTGTCATGCCTCCACAGCGCTTGTCCCACCTACTGCGCTGTGATTGTATAGCATGATTTGATTGACAATTTTTTTTACCAGACCCAATGCTTGTTCTATTTGCATGAGATGCGTGGACGATTCGTTGGTTCTGGCTCGCCAGGCTAGCTTTCCAGGGGGCGCGCAGTGGCGTAGTGGTTGGGAAGTGCATCCCCCAGCCCACAGGCTGAGCAGCGCTGCGGGTTTGCAAGCCCTCTCCGGCTTTTCTGCATTCTCTCCCCCCGACTCTTCATCCCGATTTAATCCTGTCACTATCTCTCTGAATAAAGAATGAAAAGTGGTGCTTGCGCCCAAAAAATAACTTAAAAAACAAAATACAGCTTTCCATCTCCTATAATGTTATCACTAGACCAGTCTGAATTCTAATTGCATCATGTAAAAAACATTGGCCAGTACTAAATGTTTGAACGAAAAGGGTAAACTATTTCATTGTTCGTGGCAATGCCCAAAAGTATGATAAGTTGAACTTCATGGGCTCCGAGAACCCCAAACTCTGTGTGCTTGGAATATACTCCAAGGATTTTGAGCAGTTTGTTAGACAGACTAAACTTTTGGACCTTGGGCTTCTTCAAGCCGTCACATTCTTATGGTAAAATACGGAGGCTCCCACCCTGGGAGTGTGGACAAAGGTGCTATCTGAACCTCTGGGTCTGGAGCTAATAACATATATAGCAAAGGGCAAATCAGACCACCATTCTACCATACGGCTACTTCCTGAATGGACAATAAGGAGAACGATTGCTTGAACACTGGGATCATGAACGCTTGTGTGAATTATGATGATAGGATAGGATGTATGGGTGTTTGTCTTTTTGGATATATGTGTTTTTTGTCTTTGTCGGGAGAAAAACTATTTAAAACTGTAAAAAAAAATTAAAAAATAATGTTTGCCAGTCATTTAGACCAGCTCTGCAGGGATCATTACCTCCTACCCGAGGGAAGCCGCAGGAACAGGTGATGGGCAGGATGTGCTACACTCTGTAGGTAGACAATAGGGGGGAGCATACTTGTCACTGAAATGTGAAGGACTGCTCAAGACTGACGGACTGATCTGTTGGTGAGGACACATCACTATCATGTGCTAATTTTCAAGACACAGTCGGGATATGTACAACAGATTGTGTTCGATGGTAGAAATTGTATTTTAAAGTGACGGGTGATGGGTAGGAAACGTGCGCCGAGCAGGTTATGTTTTCGGTTGAGTTGGTTGGTTGGTTGGTTTGTTTGTCTGTCCCCAGGATAACTGAAAAAGTTACACACGGATCTGGATGAATTTTTGTACGGTTGTTAGAAATGACAAACGGAACAACTGGTTACATTTTGGCACATTTTCATCATTACCTCTACCAGGGAGGTTATGTTTTTGTCTGTTTGTCTGTCTGTTAGCAAGATAACTAAAAAAGTTACACATGGATCTGGATGACTTTTTGTACGGTTGTTGGAAATGACTAACCGAACAAGTGATTTTGGTGCATTTCTGTAGCCTATAAGTAACGTCATAGTTTGTCAACTGTTATGAGCTTACAAACTGCAATTTTGCCACAGGTTTGCACTCTCCAAGTGCTTCTAGTTGTCTGTGTGACAGTTATTGATCAGACTACTATTGTTGGCTGACCAGCCAATAGTTACTTTATACACACAGTGCTCATACATGATCTGTCTCTATGTTGTGTTATGTACCGCGACCCCTACTGGTCTCATATTTTACATTCTCTCTTACATTCCCCGGTTTTGCTCCTGGCTTTACTCAAGGTCGTACCGCATTAGATTCCATTGTTTCCAAGTAATGATGCAAAAAAAATCCTTGCCTGTGAACTATGTTTCACAATGGCATTGACAATGGCAATACATTGGATTCTGATATGAACATCAGCACACCTGGTATCAATAATAGGGCTTTTGCACTGTGACGTCAAGGCTCGGCTCCGGCAGACATTATGATGGTATCATCGCGGTCAGACGAACAAGCAGAGAGCGATATTTGCATAACATTTCAAATCCATTTAAAAGTTGATTGAATGATTGACTTTTTTTTTTATCTGCTGTCAATCGCCAGCAGATGGTAGCCTAACTATGTCCATTGTATTTGCCACTATATAATGTGCATGAAGTGGCGAGGTATACCACTTAACCGTACATGTATACTTCACCGTAGATGATACCACCAAAATGTCTGCCACGACCAAGCCGTGACGTCACGACCAAGCCGTGACGTCACGTGCAAGCGCCCTATTAGTACATAGAGCCCACTATGAGATGTCAGTGTACTTCTTCTGTGGTCTATCTCTTTACTATACACACACCTGTTTAAATGTGTCAGCTTGCAGAGTTACTTGATGACAATATATTTGTCAAATAATGTCACTCAAATTCTGCTCACAAACAACATCAACATTCCATGGCTTTGAATTCCTAGCCTAAACAGCCAGTAGAGCAATTTCTTCAGATTTCTGCATTGACTGTGCCACACTGTGTGATAAGATAATAATAATAATAATAATAATAATAATAATAATAATAATAATAATAATAATAATAATAATAATAATAATAATAATAATATAAAATACTTTCGTCACACATACATACATGCACAGTAAAATTCTTCCTCCGTATTTAACCCATCCCTGAGGAGCGGTGGGCAGCCGCGGCGCAGCGCCCGGGGGCGAACTGCAGATCATGAGCCAGTGCCTTGGCCAGGGGCACCTACTGGAGCAGGTTAACTGCAACATGTTTTTGGTGGTGAGGGAAACCGGAGTACCCATAGGAAACCCACGCAGGCACAGGGAGAACATGTAAACCCCACACAGAAAGGACCTGTCCGGGTTGGGATTCTAACCCAGGACCTTCTAGCTGTGAGGTAGAATGAACTAATAATCAAATGTACTATTAATACGTAGAAACACAGTCAAAACCCACTGTGTCTGCCACCCTAGCTCGGTCTGTTGAGACAGTGCACTGCAAAAAACATACGCGAGAGTCGTGAGCTTGACTCCCCTCACCGACAGCTTTGCCGCCGCATGTCTCCTCCCCTATCTTCAGCCCTTTATAGCTAATCCTGAAAAAAGGTGAAAATGATTTAAATTACAACAAATAAAACACTGTAGAAATGGACCATTTCATTGTGTGTGCCTGTGAAGAGAAGGAATGGGCTATGTAGTAGTGTATCTATGTTACATTGCCCCACATCAGTGGTACAGGTTCTTGGGTGCATGAGTATACACACAGACACACACACAGACACGCACACACTGCACCTAGGTGTGGCATGTGATGGTTATTGCGAAAGCGAGAGGGAGAGTGTGTGAGTGCATTTATGAAAGTAGGATGTTTATGTTAATGCATAAATCACGCATCTGTGTCAAGCGGGTTTCACTTATGTGTATGTGCATGTGTATATGAGGATGGGATAGAGAGGGTGAGGTGGGATAAGAGGCACTTATAGTCTTGATGGAACACACGCATACACACACACACAAATAAAAAATAAAATAGATATAAATATAATAGATATTGATATAGATATTCTCAAATGAATTATTACAAATGAATTAATATATATGTATATGCATGCAAGAGATCCTGGAGCGCATTCCCCCTTGCTCCCCCTCAATTGGGGGTATTAGGATGACACTCAATGAGTGGTCATGGGAGCACGTATGTGGTTCGGATAGGCAGCAAAAATTGTCATGTAGAGCACCCTGCTTGGCAGGCAGCACCTGTTGTCCCGGTTACACCCCTATGTTCAGAAATCCATATTTTCAGCCAAGTTATGGGTCTTGGGGGTAAACCCCTACCCTAAAACCTAACCAACGCATACTTTTTCTGGAAATATTGATTTAATAGCTATTTCGAACAATAGGGATTTCTGAACATTGGGGTTTCCCCGATGTCCCAATGGCTGGTGCCCTGTACGTCGATGCTGTTTACTTTTGACTCCATATCATTTCCATGCATGACTGGGCGACTGCGAAGACGTTAGACAGAGAGATGATCACATGACTTTTACTTTTATAACATTTGTTGTCACAGACGGCACCTGAAACCGGAAATTGAACCGTCACAATCGGCCATAAAGTCTATGTTAGTGGATTTGCTTGTTGAAGGTGCTACAAAAGCAGGAATGGACTGAGGAGATTATTCAGGCCGGGCATTTTTAACCAAGATCAGGCCACCGCAAGTAGAACTGGCCACCACCATCATTTCTTCTCGATCTTGGGCTGAGATTGATGGCCCTGGCCACAATTAATCATGCCTACAGGGCTATTTGAGGGTTTATGTGCCATTATCCACATCCATATATTTTTTTAATTATTGTTTTTATATTATACATTGTAAAATCTACAGGCCTGCCATCAGGCAAATGCCCGGTGTGCCCTACTGCCAGTCCAGCACTGTACAAAAGTGTCTATTTATATCTATCTACTCATGAAAATAACGACGAGTGTTTTATCGTTCGTTTCTATGTTTGTTGAGCGTAGCACAAGTCGTACATTAACAGCCTTTCCAGGAGATGTTGACAAATGAGAAACAACGCACGGGGATCAAGTTCGCATGATCACGTGATCAGCAGCCCGCGTGTACGCGCACGCCAGGCAGCGCGTGCGCGGCGAGGCTTCCGCCGGTTCTCGGGATGGGACGCACGCGCATCAAAGCAAGTAACTGCCTCAGCGCGACTCCGACGGGCGGGGTCACAACATCGCGCCGAGCACCGCTCCTCCGGCCGACCCCGTGCTTCTCAACGTAGCGCGCCTCTCAGGCAAAATAAGCAACTAGCGTGTGTTGAGCAGCGAGCCGCGAACAGCGTCGTTTTTCCTCGGCATGGGACGCCCAGTTCGCCCGGCCTGAGTGGGCCCCGAAAAATCCCCGGGACTATCGTAAAACCGAGGACGGCACGGGGAGCGCCCAGGTCTGGGCAGAGCTCCCAGGGCTTAGAGCCCCCCTCCTCCTCGTCCCCGCGGAGGACTTTTATTCAAAGTTGAAAAGCAAGATGGCGACCGACTCTGTGCAGGTAGGAAAAAGTTGTTAAAGTTTTACACCCAGAAACTAGTGACCAAGTGGAATACAAAAAAACGTTAAAGTGAGTCAAAGACTAAAAAGAACAAAACAGGTTCGCGTCCACGTGCTTCACCGCGGCCGATCATCGCCTGACTCCCGAGTTGCTGCGGTGAAAGTGAACTTGTAGAGAAAGAAGTGGAGTTGTGTGTGCGTGTGTGTGCCTTCATCGGGCCCCGACAACACACCGTCGCGACAAATTGTCCCGTTAACACGCGTTCTGATGTGCGTCTGAGCACCGTAAACGCGTATATATGCCCCGCGGCTCGCCTTCTATACACGCCCGACTGAGTTTGGTGTACTATGGGGAAAGTGATGACAGACAGCCCGCTGGATTGTACGATACAATGCTCTCGGCGACTGCGGTTTCGAGTGGTGTTTCTCCTAAATTTGTTTTTATTTTTTTTTAAAAGACGTACGTTTCACGAGTGTACACGTGTTTTACATCTGTAAAATGTCCATCCTAATTTTACACACAAGTGCATCAGACCTTTATGGGCAGATCGCGCATGTATGATATTGTTACATGAACATGGTGTTGTCACTCTAACGTCATGAGGCAAATTCTCTCTGGTGTTTCCCTTCAATTTCACTGACGTCATGAAGATGATGTCAGCGAGCGCCTTTAAACGTTTCCATGTGTAGTATCGATACAGCGCTTAAACAATTCTCGATCGTCCTGGCATCTTGCCTGTTGGCAAGAGAAATATGTGCCATTCAATACCAAATGCGTATTGAAGGCACGATTTCAACTTTGTATGTTTTTTTTCCTTTTTAAATCACCCACTGACCCTGCCCACAATGTTTACATAGAAACGATGTAAGTGTAATTATTTCAAAGAAATGAATCATTTTTTCAACAGTAATTTTACATTTAATATCATAAGTTTTCATTGTTTTTGAGGTGCATTCTAACACAATACATCGACTTCACAGTAATGCAAAATAATAATTTTGTGAAATGTGATTTAATCTTCTTTTTTCCTTTTTGTTTTAAGAAAATTGTAACGATTTGTTGTTCCTCATTCAATGGCACTGCATATACGGAATATCACTTCAATAATCCTTTCCAGTCAAAAAAAATTGAATTTTTGAATTTTGAAATGCGCCATGCATTGCCCTGAACAGGGGTTTTTGACTGCTTTGCATGACACCGTTTTCCATAGATGTACAACATGTGTACAACATTCCAAGGAAAGTTACAACTGTTGGTAAAGTGCATTACTGCATTTTCTTTCGGCATAAGACCTAGACATGAACAAGATTGTTTTCTTTGGCATATGGGCTACCTGAACCAGTTGGTGTTGACTTTCTTGCGGGGAATAAACATAATGGTGTAAGAGTTGGATGTCTGGAAGCCACCATAACCAGAATGGGTGTTGTCTGAGGACTATTTGTGGCATGGAATCAAACACTTCACAGAAGATTCAATGTCTCGGCAACTAATTCAAAGTACCCACTCTTGTTGCAACTGTATCGCTGTGTCATGGCAACAGACTAGACAGACTGTGTCTGTTCCTTTTTGTAGATCTGCCACCATGGTTGTTTGTTTAATCAATTTGAAATGTCTTTTGTTCAGATGCCCAGTAGCGCGTTCCCTGACAAAGTTTTCAAATTTTGGAGAGTAAAATCTGGATTTTAATTTCTTTTTTTAAAATGTTTTTTACAGCCCATTCAGGCTGTTTTTCCCAAGCTTTATTTATTAGGGTTAGTGGAAACAGGTGAAGATGGGGGGTAGACATGCGGGAAATACGTCAGTGGTGGGATTCGAACCACCGACTCACCGCGCCATTAAGGCACATGCGTGCTTTCCAGTGCACTGGGCAGAACAAGTAAAACCATTTTTAATTTGATGTTAGCTACAAGATTGTCTGGGTCTTCAAAGATAACTTGAACGCTATCAAAATGATTCCAATAGGGTACGGTGACGTCACGGCTTGCGGGCGGCGGACATTTTGGTGGTATCACGTACGGTGAAGTATACGTACATTTGCCACTTCACGTCCGTTGTCTAGGGCTAAATGTACTCGAGTAAAAAGTACAGGCTCTGAAACATACTCAAAAAGTATTTTTGAAAGTAAAAAGTACAGGCTCTAAAATGTACTGAAAAGTATTTTTGAAAGTATAAAGGACAAAGTACAAACATGAAATTGTATATAAAATTCACTTTTTCACTGCTAGTTTCACAATGTTTGAATGTTTGAATAAATTGTTAAAAACCTAGCCTAACTTACTTCACTTAAGTACTTGTCGGCATTACCGCCCCCTACTGGCTCATTCACACTATTACATATCCCTAC
>OMKY01117652.1:12762-26185 GCA_900302395.1 Bregmaceros cantori | reverse complement strand
CTCTCTCTCTTTCCCCCCTCACTCTCTCTCTCTGTTCTCCCTGTGTTATCCTATGTCTCTCGCCCTCTCACAGCCAGTTTCCTGCGGTGAGGGGGGGCGTGGTCCGGCACATGTTCTGTGGTCCGTCTGATTACAGGCCTGCTGTAGTGCTGACATTGGCTGCTCTATTAACACACAAGCTCGCATTCACACACACACACTCACTCTCTCTCCTCCACTCTCTTCCTCACTCTCTTTCTCCTTCCCTCTCTCTGTCTCTCTCTCCCTCTAATTCTCTCTTCCTTTCTCTCACCCTCTCTCTCTGTCCCCCTCTCTAGTTCCTGCTCTTTCCCCCCTGCCTCTCTCTCTCCCCTTTTCCCTCTATCACGCCCCCTCTCCCGTCAACACTCTCTCACTCTCCCTCTCCCTCCCTCTCTGTCTCTCTGTCTCTCTCTCTCTCTCCCCCTATCTCTCTCACAAGCATACATGCAGACACACATACATTAGGAACAAGGTCACACACACACACACACACTGAGACCAACACACGCTGGTTCCATGGGCCATGCCAGGCCAGCGGCAACCACGGCATGACTTCACCCAGCAACCATCACTACGTTAAACAAGATGCTTTCTACCCAGAAAAACACAGCTGGGGGAGAGAGAGAGAGGGAGAGCAGCAGAGGGAGAGAGAGCGAGATGCTTTCTACCCAGAAAAACACAATTGGAGGGAGAGAGAAGGAGAGAGAGAGAGTGTGTGTGTGTGTGTGTGTGAGAGAGAGAGAGAGAGAGAGAGAGAGAGAGAGAGAGAGAGAGAGCAACAACCATCATTATGTTGAACAAGCGTTCTACCCAGAAAAATACAATTAGGGGAGAGATAAGGAGAAAGAGAGAGGGAGAGAGAGAGATGCAGTTTCAACAGTTAAGGGAAACCGATGCTGATTAACATAAATAAATGAATATTAATAACGGTGAATAATTAACATGAAAAAAATAATTCTGTCTAAAATTATGGACCGGTTTTCCCAAATAGAAAGTTACAGGAACTCCAGGTGTGTGTCATGAACCCTATGCACCCAGATAAGCCAGACACTAAAGAGAAAGGTGTCTCACCCCAGCCTCTGCATGAAAGTACACAGTATTGTAAATGTAACCAGATGCAATGTAAAATACATGTAATTACGATATTATTGTAAATAACTCTGAATGTAATACACACGTTATAAATGTTATGACATCAATCCTTTCAAATTGTCATGTTTTGTAACCCACTTAACTCAGTCAAGCATCAAACTATATGTCATAGTTAAAAGGATGTAATGTATTGTATTGTAAAATGATGTTGTGTGCTAAGATGTGTGCTTAGAAATGTGTCCGAAATCACTCCCTATCCCCTATCCCTATATAGTGCACTCACTTATAGCATAGTGATGTTGACCTTTGACCCCCTTGTGTCCAGGAGCGGCTGCACTATGAGACTCTGAGCCAGCACCTTGGGAAGCTCGGAGAGGAGGCTGGGAAGATGGTCCATCGAGTGATAGACCTCACTAGACCTGAAGACCTTGATGGTACCAACACCACATCACCACCTATCACCTAGTACTAAAATAAATAATTTTATCCACATCGGGTTTAAGTACTTTTCAGTTATTTCTTTTTAACAATCTGCGTTTTCTGCTTATATTGTGACACTACCAGGGTTGGCAGGGGCACAGCGTTACTTGAGCATTACTTGAAGGAAGGATGTAGCTAAGTAAAAGTGAAATTACATAGGAGCAGGGCTTGAAAATGAAATTCAGTTCATTCAGTTCCGAACAGCTCAGGCAGGCCTATGCTTAACGTTTTCGTTTTCTGAACCGTTCCGCCACCAAAATATCGGTCTTTAACCGGTTCGGAACGCAAAAATTGTGTTCGTTCTTAAAGTTCAGATATAGTTTAGATATAATTGATACAAAATATATTTGGTGGACTGCAATGGACTACAATTAATGTGAAACCGCCTTTAAAATGCAATTACATTCACGTCTGTCCACAAGATGGAGCCCCAGATGCATGGGCTTGATATCTGACAGTGAAAGTTGGATGGATGCACAACCGGAAATAGTCTCCCAGACATAGGATATGTTCAAATATATAGAGAACAGAAACAAAAAAACGGTTTTGTGGATTTCATAATGTTCCATTCCGGAACAGTTGAAGAAATCTTTTTTCGTTTCCGTTTCCGCTCCTCATAAAATTCCCTAAAATTCTGTTTGTTTTCGGTTTTCATTTCCGTTCCTTGAACTGGTTCGGAGCCCTGCATAGGAGGCCCTGTGGTGCAGTCTATTAGACCACTTCATCCATGCACTCGTGTGCCTGTGGCCATGCACTCGTGTGCCTGTGGCTTGCCTATCTGCTTCCCCACTCAGTCCCACCCCCCTCTCCCTTCACAGTCCCACCCCGCGAGAAAAACCTAAAATAAAGAAGTTGAATTACACTTTTTAAAGCCACTTCAAAAAGTACACAAAAAAACTATCCAATAACCGTAATGCGAGTAATGCCATTCATGACTTTTCACCTCTGGATACTGAAATCTAGATTATAGATTTTTAAAATGTATTTGGAAGGGATTACATTTACTATTTTTTGTAATGTGACTACTGTACCCGGATTACTAACTTCCTGATGATAAGAGTCTGTTTCTGTGTGTGTTACACATGCCTCTGCATCCTCTTGCAGCGATTCTCTCCTCACTTCACATAGCGCCAATGGTCCAACATGATCGCCACAAAAACAAGGGCAATAAACTATGATTTGCGTCATATTTTCACGGTAATATAACATATTTAATACACCAAAATCCTTTTCCAGGGTGTGTTGAACAACTCAATACATATTTAAATGACTCAGCGTCAGCTGAGGAAAAGTTGAAATAATGAAGACAACAATACGTTCCTTTGGTTTGCTGTACGCCATGCCAACAACGACAACAAACACATTTCCATGGCGACCGTGTTGCAGCCACTTAAAATGACGTGAGGAACGCTGCCCTGTGTGATGGGTGAAGAAAAAGAACAGAAAACCTGCTCGGTCAGTGCGGACACATGAACACACACCTCAGAATGACAATCACATTTTTAAAAGATTTTCATCACATAGTTCCAGTCAATATTAGAAGGAACATATTTCCACTGTATGTCAGGCGCAACCCAACATGACCAATTTCTAATTACTGTGTGTTCAGACCCAATACGCCCTACGGCCAGGGCTTGAAAACGGAATTATTTTTGAAACGTTCCGTTCCGAACGGTTCAGGAAGGTCTCTGTTTATCGTTTTCGTTCTTGGAACCGTTCCACCACCAAAATATCGGTTCTGAACCGGTTCGGAACACAGAAATTTTGTTTGTTCTTACAGTTCCTTATATTGTGCAATGTTAAGTTTAGATATAGTTTAGTTTCCGGTTTTCGTTTTCGTTCCATTAAGCGGTTCGGAGCCCTGCCTACCACGTCCAATAACTGTGTTAAAACCGAATACGACGTACCACGTCTAATTATTGCGTGTCCAATATGACTGACCACGTCTGTGTTGTTGGTCGTTTACAGCCGGTGGCAGCACAAACAGGGACAACCTGGTTGCAGCGCCGCACAAAATGTTACACGTCGCGCTGTGCCAAACCGTGGGAGGTAATGCATAGCTGTTAATGTAATATTATCCAGAAATTAGGTACATGTTGGGTTTGAACACACAGTCAGGGTTAAGCGTAGTGGAAAGTGAATAGTAGTAGTTCTTTCCGCAAGCTACCAGTGTCCAGATCAACGCTAACAGTGTGTTCCTCTGTCTCTGTCTCCAGTGAACAGTGCAGCGGAGGCTCGAGTGTTCCGCGAGGCACGCGGTCGGAGCAGCAGTGAACCGCACATCAAGAGACCGATGAATGCCTTCATGGTTTGGGCCAAAGACGAGAGGAGGAAGATCTTACAGACCTTCCCCGACATGCACAACTCAAACATCAGCAAGATCTTGGGTACGACCTTCATTCATTGTATACAACATCATGAAGTTCCTGTAGAAGTTTCCTCCGCAGACCCCATACCGCTGCTGAATGGGGCTGCTTCTGCTAAGTGGAGAGCTCGCTGCAAAAGCCGCCCTCAGACCCCATACCGCTGCTGAATAGGCTGATTGTTTAGGGATATCTCAAAGAACAGAACATAAGCGCTAAAAATGCTATAGAATCGCTAACCATGTTTCAACTACGACTCAGCAGCTGCTACTCAGCGGAGCCCCTGCTGCCCCAGACCTATTGGAGCCGATCCTAATCGGCTAAAATCTGACAGTACTGGGACTTTAAAAAAAGTTATCGCCCCCCAATCCTGATCTTGGGGATCTTTGGGGTGAAATTGCGTCCAAACGTTCTTGGGTTGAGTGTCTTCTATGGCAGCCAGCGCCATTGGTGTTTGAATGTGTACATAATTTCCCAATTAAAAAAAAAAAAACAATAAATAAATAGTCCTCCTAGACTTCAACTCAAACGGTAGCAAGACCCAGGTGACGATCGCGATTAGCTGAAAAGGAATTACGTTTTAAAAGTAATCACCCAACCACCATGAAATGTAAAGTGGGTGTAAAGTGTTGGTAAACACATGTGCATGCCTAGGACAGACAGTGTGGATAAGAACTTAGCGGATATTTACCTTGATATTGAAACAAGTCTGTGTATACCACAACACAGCTGGTCCTAACGATTTCTTCGTACACTTGTTGTTTCCGCCTTGGACGAGTGACACTCTCTGATAATACTGGATAAACAAAGAGAGAGAGAAAGAGAGAAAGAGAGGGAGAGAGCGAGAAGAGAGAGAAGTGGGGAGAGACAAAGAAAGACAGACAGACAGAGAGAAGTTGAAGACTAGATGGACAGAGAGAGAGAGAGAGAGTTTGTTGCATGTTGTTTTAAGAGAAGTGTACGTTCCCCTTGTCGCACTGGCCTATGAGCAGAGCAGGTTAAACTCCCTAGTCACCCATACACCACCAACTATTTTCACACAGTGATTTTAATTCTGTCTACAGTCCAAGCCCTGAGTTCAACAGGTGCCACCAGCAGGGGGCAGGATTTACTGTGAAAAGTAGCATGAAACGGAACGTTTCGTTCCTCAAACAAGTGGACAGTGTGTTGTTCGCTGCAACATATATTACATAGCATTAAACAGCTGACAGGAACGAAATGAATTAATTTTTTTGTTCAGGAACGTCAATTTATTGGTGGAACACATAACCAGAAACGTTATAATTCTGTTTCTGTTCGGAACGAAACGCTTGGGAAAAAATATTAGCTCAAAGCCCTGGCTATAACCGTAGCTAGTGCTACATGATGAAGTTGTGTCTCCCTGTGTCTGGCGCAGGCTCTCGTTGGAAGGCGATGAGTAACCAGGAGAAGCAGCCGTACTACGAGGAGCAGGCGCGGCTCAGTAAGATCCACCTGGAGAAGTATCCGAACTACAAGTACAAGCCTCGGCCCAAGCGGACGTGCATCATAGACGGGAAGAAGCTGAGGATCGGAGAATACAAGCAGATGATGAGGTCTCGCAGGCAGGAGATGAGACAGTTCTTCAGTGTGGGGTGAGTGTCCCTGGTCCTTTTTAGCCTGGCGAGCCAGAACCAATGCACCATCCATGCATCGCTCATCGCTAGACGCTTGCATTGGGTCTGGGGAAATCAAGCTTGGCGTCCGTACGGATTCAATGGGCCAATCAGCGTGGACGTAGGGGGAGTTTGTACGGGCTACGCGAAACTTGGGCGAAGTTTGTACGGGCTACGCGAGATGTGGGCGGGGTTTGGTTGTCACGCCTACATGCTGATTGTCCCACCTACTGCGCTGTGACTGCATAACACAATTTGATTGACACGTTTTTTTTAACATTTTCCGACCTTGGTTTTACCAGAGCCAATGCAAGCGTCTAGCAATGTGCGATGTGTTGGTTCTGGCTCGCCAGGCTAGGTCCTTTTCATTCTTCTGTTTTCTTTTGACTATAGTTACTTTTTGGGGGAAATAGGGCTGTTGCACGATGATGTCATGGCCTGGCGGCGGCAGACATTATTATGGTGGTATCATTACAGTCAGACGAACAGGCTGATGTTTGCTTAACGTTGTCTGTTTTAAAAGGTGTTCTATTATTGATTCATCCATGGTAATATGCAATCAATCGCCATTGGATGGCAGCCTAACTACGTTCATTGTATTTGCTCCTATGTAATAAACGTGAAGTGGTAAAGTAATAAACTTAACCGTACGTATAATTCACCGTACGTGATGCCACCAAAATGTCTGCCGCCGCCAAGCTGTGGCGTCACATGCAACTGCCCTATTTTTGCCATTTTTGCATTTTATTGACAGGGTTCCTCTCTGATGCCTTACACAGGCTGCTATACAGACACTTGAATTGTGTTTTATTCGTGTGGGACAAGATGGATGCCTTTAAATTTTTCGCATGTAAAGTCTTCTATTGATTATATAGAATAGGCCGTCAAGCTCCTCTGAAATTGGCACTCCAAATTTGAAATGTGCTTTGTTCTTTGTGTTTTCCAGTTTATTTGGTGTGTAGTCTGTTCAGTGTAGTGCAGTCTATTTAGTGTGTAGTGTTTTAATGCAGTCTAGTTCAGTCTATTCGGTGTAGTGTGTCGTGTGTCAAGCCATCCGTCTGACGTTGACGGTCTATTTTGGAAGTGGAGACACACCTACGTCACCGCGCACTCTACTCAGCCGTTTTACATCGGAACACTTCATCGGACGCTTTAAACCTCACCGGCCTTCACTCCAAATTGGATTTCATTCTCAAATTTCGTCCCCGTTCAAGTGTTGATCCACTGTGTTTATACTGCGTCTCTTGTATTTGGCTTTGGGTTTAGGAGCCGGGCCTGGGGCCGGGGTGTCGCCCGAGGGGAAACTCAACTTCACTGGTGGTGCCAGTGATGAAAGTAACTAGTTACATGTATTAATGTAACTAGTAATCAAATACATCTCCAAAGCAAACTGATCTGAGTTACTTACCCAGTAAAGTAGCTTTAAAATAAGGTAGTCAGTAATTTAAACTTTACATACTTTTAAGGTGGTCAATAATAAGTGATAGGGTTAGAATGTGTGTAGCTATGAGAATGGGAATGGAGACATGTTTGAGCCGAAGAAAATAGATTGTTATATTACATAATTGACAACTGAATAATATTGTTAGCTGCAGTCCTATTGTACAGTACAAGCTATTGTACAGGCTTGACTACAAAACATGGTTCATGGTAATTTTTCAGACCTTTTTCTTTTTTTTAGATCATTTTAAAGCAACTGACTACCTTTTCCAACCAGCCGGAGAACTCAATACCTTCGTGCCAATTCTCCTGGAAATTACATTTCCCCATTTCGGAAAGAAAAATGAAGAACACCTAACACACCAATTTATTAGTGTTTCAGTACACAGGCAGCAGAAACAACAACGCAAGTGGCACATTGTTCTGAGACTCTGAGACTAGAACCAAAGACTGAAGACTAAATTACATTTTAGTTCTGCAATGAACATGTGGGTGTTTTTTCTTTCTTTTCTTTGTTTTTTTTTTCCGCCGTCAGCGCCGTTTTTTCATCTTTATTGGATAGGATTAGTCGGAAACTGGGTTGTCATTGCAGACAACCCGACGAGAGTAGTAGAACTCGCAGCACTGCAGACGCAGCGGTAGACACAGCGCCATTCACATGAATGGGGGCACGTTAGGTGCGGTGTCCATAACCACTCGGCCAATGACACCCCCTAAATGCGGGTGTTTTTAATACATCTAAGCCCTGAAATTTTAGTTTCTCGATGTAAGATTATTTTAGGCCCACGGGAACTCTTAAAAGAGTGATCAAGAATGTCAGCATAGCCTCCACCACTCCATGACTAAATCTTTGAACGTCCTAATTTAATGTCTGAGTGGTGTCATTGAAAGCTGTGTTGTGTACAGTGTACTTGGGCTTCTTCCCACCTCACAGGCAGCTCTGAGTCTACAGAAGTGCCGCGTCTTTACCTTTGTTCTCGTTTTTTTTTTCTCTCTCACTTCTCTTTTCTTTTCTCAGAAATAGGAGAATAACAGAGGAGGAAATATAAAATAAATCAGGATAAAAGTGTTTAAAAACTCAAATGCTCCTATTTTAATTTGAAGTAAAAAAAACATTCTAGATATTAAAAAATTTCACAAATTTATTTATTTATTTATTTATTTGTGTATTTGTTTATTTATCTATTTATTTTCTCGGCGCAAGCCAGGGCTTTGAACCAGTTCAAGGAATGAAAATGTCACCAGTGGAGCTCTGGCGCCACTTACTAAAGACTGGGATTTGCCGTAGAGGGCGCTATGCCCTTAAGGCGCCGGGCGCCATTCCCAGGAGGAGCCACGAGTAAGAAATGCTAATGCTAACGACTAGCACCTGTGGTTCCTATTATTTGGGCAGCGGGCTCCGTCTGGTTCAGCCTGCTGGCATTGTCTTGGAACCCAAGGCTGTGTATCACCTTTTACCTAATCCAACGGTTAAATAACTCGGCCTCAACCATGCAGTTATGGTTTTCTGCTGACGGCGGGAGTTTAAGTCGATCTTTCCACTCCAGTCTGTTAGTGCGAAGCTCATTCTCTCTAGCAGCAAACCATGACTAGCGACTCAAAACACCCCGTAGTCCCTCCTGCAATACTTTATTGGAGAGGGGCCGGCTACCAATGATTATCACACTCTGCGAGTTGTGGCCATCTCAAGCCACAAATACACTCGTACGAATTCCATCTGTGTATGAGGCTATCTGGTTCGCACTGAGTTGCATCTGCGGTTTGTCTGCCTAGAGCTAATTTATTTTCGTGAGTCTAATCCTTACTCACGTTATTCGGTCAGTATCTCTGGCGTACTGTGAGAGTTCCACAACACTCTCCTTGGGCTTAATGCCCAGTTGGCATTGTATCCAGTTCCACCAAGCACGCACCTTTAACATGCATCCACACATCCAAACTCCCGTATTGCATGTTCAATGGTAGTTGTAAACAACTACACCAGCAGGACCCGTAACAGAAAATGAAAACCGGGAACAGAAACGCAACCGATGTTATTTCGCTCCTCAAAGGAGTGCACTTTGGGATAACTTAAACAATTACAAAACAAGAATATTTATAAAATCTAGGATGCAGCGGTGTAGTATGAAATGTTGTGGGACTCTCTGGAGAGTATGGTTGTGGGTTCGCAGAGATGGCAAAAGTACCCAGATTTCTTACTTGAGTAAGAGTAAAATACATTGGTATAAAAACAACTCGACTAGGCTAAAAAGTACTGATCCAAATATCTACTTGAGTAAACTAAGAGTATAAGCTGAGAAATATACTCAAAAAGTATTTTTGAAATTAAAAAGTACGGGCTCTAAAATGTACTCATATTTTTGAAAGTACAAAGTACTAAAAATAAAATTGTATGCTTTTTCAATGTTATGTTGTCAATATTATTGTTTGAATGAATTACTAACAACCTAGCCTAATTTAGCTTATATCTCGGGACTAAATGGAAACCACTTATTAACTTAATAACTGGGACTCCACTCGGTCCATCAGTGCCCCCTACTGACTCATATTATACATGTTATTCTACCCTGTCAGTGCGCAAAAAAGAGAAAAAGTAACAAGTTTGTTTTGGTAAAAGTAAGGAGTAGAAGTACAGATATTTTTTGTTAAAAATGTACTCAGTACAAGTAAAAAGAAGGCTCAGAAAAAAGTACTTCAAAAAGTACAGATACTTGAAAATTGTACTTAAGTACAGTACTTAAGTATTTGTACTTCGTTACTTGCCATCTCTGTGGGTATTTTTCTGTTCTCACCGGTTCAGGAACGTCAATTTATTGGTAGAACTCATAACCGGAAACGTTGTAATTCCGCTCTTGTTCGGAACGAACCAATCAGGAAAAAATATTTGTTCAAAACCGTGGCGCAAGCAACCATTTTCCTATTTCATTACCAGTGTTAGTGTGAAAGGGGGACGAGAGAGAGCGGGAGCGAATGGACGTGCAGTACATGACCGGGAGGGGAAGCAGTCCCACGCCACTGTGCTGTGATCCAAGTCACAGCCACTAGATAGATAAGTATGGGGATGGCTGGGAGCAGCGCTTTCTAACTTGCTGTGCCACGCGTTGCTGCTGTGTGAAGGTCTCACAGCCTTTTTTGGGTTGTTTGGAAACAAAAGAGGAAACAGCAGGAGAAAGACCTCCAGAATTGCTTTATGTCAATATGGACAATATGTCATCATCCATAGCATCATATGGTTCAGGATGTAAATCGCTTTGCAGTTCTTTATCCGTAGCAGGTGACCCGAGTTACCAACACAAATTTCATTGAAGATAGGAAATGTACCAACAACATCAGAGAGATCAGGAGTCTCCAGATAATTTCACAGTCCACAGTAAACTCTTCATAATTGACGGGGTTTTTTTTTTTCTTGGTTTCGTTTTCTTTTTTTTTTTGGTCTCCAGCACAGCGCGGGACTTTGCACCGTCAGTGAAAAAGACCAGTGGCACGGTGTGCCCTAATGGAAAGCAGACCGTGCACGTGTTGGGGAAGGGGTGGGTAGAGAGGTGGGAGGAGGGGAGGAGGGTCTGCCCGATGGCTTTAGCAGGGAGTCCAAGGAATCGAAGCGCTTTTTAATAGCTTGTCATTTATTGAATTAGGACAATGTCGGCGCTGCTTGCGGCCAGTGAAATTGGACCCTGACAGTCTTATAGCTGCTGTATGAAACGTAAGCAGATGTCTCAGGGAAAGGGGAGAGAGGGAGGAAGAGAGGGGGTGAGACGGAGACTAAGGAGAGAAAAAGAGGGGAGGGATAGAGAGGGAGGGAGAGGGGGGGGGGGGGGTTACAGACTTAAGAGAAGCTGAGACCTAGAGGGAAAAGGGAGGAATAAAGAATAAAGTGGACTAGAGAGTGAAGTGAGGGGTGAGGTGAGAGAGAGAAAGAGAGAGAGAGGGAGAGAGAGAGAGAGAGAGAGATGGGTGAGAGAATCACAATCAGAGTTATCTTTATTACCATGTTGGTGAACAAATCACAAACTATATTATTATACTATTTTCGGTACCGATGCCAAGAGCAAGCATCAGAAGACAGAGTAGAAACCTGGCAGAGCCAACACGACCTGGCATCTTTGAGCTTACGCATCAGCCGAGACCAGGTCACCGCTTTCACCGCCATAAACACCAAGACCCAAGAGAGAGAAATAAAAAACTACCCCGTGACATGGTGACAGTGTAGCGACATATTTCCTATGAATTTGCGGGAAGTACAAGTTCTAGTGCACTTATTTCGTGAGCTAGCAATCTTTTGCACACTAGTCGTGATAGCCGCTCTTGTCATGTGATGTAAAAAAAAAAAAAATAGGTCTGAAGTGGAGAAGACCGAGAACTGACTGGTGTTAGACACAGACAGTAGATCACTGAGGAAAACACTTACTGACAGACAGTTATCACAGGCAGCTCCCCCTGAGGCCACGCCAAGTACTACGTGTTGGAACTCGCCCATGAACTGTTGAAAAAGACATTATATCCAACAGTAGCAGAGCTAGGCTAAACTTTTAGCTTATAAAGACCTTAGAACCAGCAGTAGCTGAGTTAGTCTAAACTGTTAGCTTCTGGAAGACAGAGCCATTGCTTGTTTTTTTGGTCTGATATTGACACATCCCTAAATTATTTCAACAAACCTCTCTTATTTCCTATTCCCCTCTGGCAGACCTCAGCCCTCCATCTCTCTGGGGTCCAGTGGGGGTCTGTCCTACCCCGGACATCACCCCCTCTCCCTAGCCGGACCTCCCACGGCAGCCACCCCGTCCCCCCACCTCACCTCGGACTGCTCCAGCAACTCGGCTAGCCCCGAACCCACCATCGCTGTCATCCAGAGCGTGTACGGAGCCGTGAAGGCGGAACTCGCCGGTGGGGGCGTAGTCGGAGGCGGGGGAGCCCTGGAGATGGGCACTGGCGATCCGGCCAACCCTAGGGACGAAGAGGAAGTGGACATGTACGAGGAGTACGACGACGAACCCAAGTCGGACTACAGTAGCGATCAGGAAACGCGTGGTGCAGTGGTGGCCGCTAACTGAGCACTGCGGCAGACACTACTGCTGACAGCCACCAAAAGGACGCCGTGCGCTCCCTTCCCAAAACACCTTCCACCAGCCACAGGACACGGTGAGCCTGAGGTACGACAGCGAGTGCGACGAGCACTCGTGAGAAGCAAGCAGGGAGAGGATGCATCGACCTTCGCCTGCTGCACTCCCACCATTTTTAAGTTTCACGTACAGAGCGTTGGTCTGAGCCCGGCAAATCTCTGGACTCCCTCCAAAACACACATCACACAACGAGTAGGTAGCGCCGAGTCACACTCTGTGACCAGCAATCCCCTGGAGACACCAGGTGTACTAGATTAGGGTTTAGACGACCTCCGGAGAAAGATAGAAAGACGTTTGCAAAACAGAAGAACAAAGTTCCTCGACTTGACAGGGGATCCATTGAACACAACAACCCTTCATATTTCCAGAGCTGTTCGGTCTTAAATATTACTTTTCACTTGTCATTTTGTTTCTAATTTCATTTCCTTTCTCTCTCTTTTTTTGTTTTCTGTTCCTTTTTTTTATCTGTATGTTTTCATTTCTGGCTGAACTGTCTGGACTTGTTGGATAAAGATAGGACATATCTGATGCGCTCATGCAACTAGTCTTACTGCATGTTCACACCCAATACGACCAACAACGTCGAACTCGCTTCAGACTCATGTGACGGCTCACCCGACCAGAGCATCTATCGCGGACAGCGCGTAAAAGTCTTTTTCATTTTTTCCGGAATCGCCTGTCTTGAAATTGTATTTCGCTCAAGTTTCCTGCGAAATACATCATTGCAGCTTCACCACGTGGTGACATGCGACTGCCCCAAAAGTACGTTTTTTTAATCCACTACATCTTGGTGTTTACATTGGACAAAGCGGTCTCCATAACGGAAATGTGCAAACGACACAAGCAAAGCGCTGCCTTTGAGGCAACCTGGTTGTAGCCGAAGTGCCTCACTGCAACAGCTTACAGGAGATAGCGCCCAGCTACTAATATTATTTGTAAGCCAGCAGGACGTATTGGGTTTGAACACACATTTACTGTGTGTGCTCCCACTCTTCCTCAAACACATGACACGAATGCGCTCGCGCCGTGCGCCCCTTGAAGCTCTTACGTTACATTTACCATAGAACACAACGGGGGCCTTGGCCCCGCCCTCAGGCCACGGCCCCACCCTCAGGTACCACGCACGTGAATGTCGGAGTCTGTTGCTTCTCTCCTTGTTTTTTAAGTTTGGATTTCATTTGGTTTTTGATACCTGGACAGTGTGTGTCTGTGTTTGTGTGTGTGTGTCTGTGTGTGTGTGTGTCTGAGTCTTTGAGTGTACGGGGTGTTTTCTGTT
>OMKY01117652.1:0-12742 GCA_900302395.1 Bregmaceros cantori | reverse complement strand
GGTGTTTTCTGTTGATTTAATATGTATATTATTATTATTATTATTATTATTAATAATATTATTATTACCAGTACCAGAAATATTGTACAGTTTTCAAAATGTGCCAAACATTCACAGTCACTTGGTCTAAGTTAAGTCTTAACCCTTTCACAGCTGCAACAAAGTCTTATCGAAGTTTTTTTTATTTTATTTTTTTCGTTATTTTCTCCGGCTGTGCGTGACGGCGGTCGGTGGCTGTGTATCGGAAACTGATCGTCCTGTCACTTCCGTGCGATCTGTTTTTTTTTTAAAATATAGCAATGTTTATCGTCAGAAGGTGTTGCACACACCTACTCACAAACGCATAAACACAATGTTCTCACACACAGACACACACATCTTCACACACACATATCAACACAGAGCATGCGAACAGCCCACACACACCACACCTTGCCCGGCGTAAACACATGTACACTAGCAACAATACACATGCCAACATTCACATAACGTGCACGCAGGATCGGGAATGTTACTTTTGAAAAGTAATCCCTTACGGTTACCAGTTACTTATTAAAAAGTGTAATCACATAAAAACAGAATGCCTTTAACACATATTAAAATGGATGACATTGCAATACGTTTTAAATTGCTATTAAATACAACTAATACAATCAAGTGAACAATTTAATTGCTTCACAGGAATTTTAATTTATTCTATTCAGCGTTTTAGTGTAAAATGGGGCTGTGCTTCATATGGAAGCAATCATGGTTTCCTGTTAAAGGGGTTCCGCTGCCTACAAATTTACAAATTAAAAACAATGGCACCGATTTGATTTTGTTTTCATAAAGGAATGACTGTAAATGTTAGTGCATGCAGTCCTCTAATCCTGCCAAATGTAACTGCAATCTATATTACAGCTTTTAAAATGTAACTGTAATCTATATTACAGCTTTTAACATGTAACTGTAATCTAGATCACAGGTTTTAACTTGTAGTCGTAAGGGACTGCAGCTATTAATTCACAGTAATCAGATGACATACAGTCTGTTTCTACCTAAACATGTGTGCACACTAAAATACATATTGCACACGTTAGCATAACATGCTAACATACACATAGCACAAACATTAGCATAACATGCTAACATACACGTTACATACATGCTAGCTCAACATTCTAACAGTACACACACATTGCAAACACGTTATAACATGCTAACATACTCATAGCATGCATGCTAGTACAACATGCAAAACATAGCATAACGTGCTAGCATACAAGTTAACATAACATGCTAAACACAACTACAAACACTCGCACATACGATACACTTCCCAAAGCTCACTGGACACAGTCTCACTGAACAACACCTTCATTTTATTCTGGGACGGGGTATGTGGGGGATGGGGGGCAAAGGGGGGATTATCAAGGTGTCGTCCAGTGGTGGGACCCTGCGGTCGTCTGGTGAACGGTACTTTTATACAAGTTGGATTTGAAATTGTTTGATGCTTTGTACAAGAACACAACACACATACTGCAGTATTGTCTTATGAGCTGGATGAGTATTTAAGAGGATTTATATCTGTTCCCGTGGACGGAGGATTTTATTTTTTGTTCCTTTTTTTGGTGGGAGGGGTGTGGGAGGGTTGGGCACAGGCACAGATCAGTAACTATCTCCTAATATTAATATTACCTTGTTTTTATATGTATATTTAAAAAGAATAAATACATGGGTCACAATTTTTCAAATGACATTTACATTTCTCAATTATTTTTAATATTTTTTTCTGGAATCGTTCGAAGATTCAATGAATTGAAGATTCGATGATGGCTGAACTTTATAATTGCTCCCCAGGCAGCATTTACACCAAGTCACGTGAGTCGTGATTCTAAACGAGGATTTGTTTGATTTCCTTGAAACGATGATGTCAGGAAAAAAATAAAAAAGTCTGTGTCCGAAATCTCTCCCTACTCGCTACATAGTGCACTACATTGTGGATGCACCATTTTGCAATGGTGTCTGAACGTGTAGTGAACATGCATGTACCCTATATAGTGCACTCAACGTATCCCAAGATGCAGCGTGAGTACAAAGGATACTCCTGTGTCGCATAATGCATTGTGGTCGCTCAAAAGTAATAAAAAAGGTGGATGGGGATGAGCTCCTTTTGCAGTCAAGTTATTATAAATGTAAATTACTGTTGACTTTTCATGACATTTGAATGTTTGATCTACAAATTGATAGTTGATATGATACATTATTACGCATTTTAAAATATGTATTTATACAACACGTTAAAGCAAGTCAACTCAATCAGCCTTATTGGTGTCCAGCTATGACGTTTGTTAGCCGTGCCGACTCGAATGTCTGAAATTTTGCTGTTGAGTGCACTATCTAGTGAGTTGTGAACGGGTGAGCGATTCCGCACTCGGGCAGTGTTTAGACATGGCTTGGAACTTTACGTTTTTGTTTTTATTTTCTTGTTTTTTACAAATCTAAAGTGTCTCATGCATCGTAAGCACTGGATATGAAGCGTGTGTTAGTGAAATGTGAACTTTGTGACGCAACGTCAGGCAAAGTCACACAGGAACAGTCTGCGGGAGATGGTTTGACGGCCGTCTCCATTTTCTAATGTTTTGCCGAAGCAGACAAGAGTATTTAAATATTTTTAAAGATCATTTTGTATTTACATTGCTGTAGGAAGGAGGCGGTCCTGCCTCGGGAAGCGAATGCAAAAAACAAAACAAACAAAAAAAAACCTCCTGCTCAATTTTTTTTTTGGTTCATTTTTTTGTGTTGTTCTGTTTGTGATAAGTATTGTATTTGAGATTCAGTTGTTTTAACATTTCATTGTATTTATTAGCCAACCGTGGCTCTAAAGTGTCAGTACAAACTTTGGTGGAAAAAGTTGACAATCAAAAGAAGAAAAATAAACACAAAAAAACAATAAATCCTTTTATGGAAGTTCACTGTCTTGTTCCTTCTTATTCCAGTGGCTTTTATTGTGTCAACACTGTAGACTGTGGAAAGGTTACTTTTTACAATGTAATCATTTAGTAATAGTAATTACTATGGCTTGCTTAGGAGAAGCGTTTGTACCTACCTCTTCGTCTCTTCCTGATTGAACTTGTGGTTTGTGGAGCATTCTCGTTACATTGCATTGGCGTCAGAAGTGGGATATGCCATTGTATATGTGATACATACATAGGGGGTTTGGAACACAACTTTTTAGAAGCCTTTACATCACTTGTGTTACAATGTGATAATACAAATTATTATTTATTATGAGTAATTTGTATACTCTTAGATTATGTCTCAACTTATTTTTTGGCGTAAGCACCATTTTCCATTTTATTGACAGGCAGGCCTGGACTGGGAGAAGAAATCAGCCCAGACATTTTTGACTTAGACCGGTCCCCATTAGCGGAGCACATCTGACATGAAATTGACGTAACTTATGAGCACCTTATGCTGTGCGCTGCTGGTGGTGCTTGCACCATCACGGGTTGAGGTGGAAGGGGCTACCGGAGAACTGAACAAAAATGTTAGTTTGAATATAAACGTTCACTTTATCTTTACATGACCATGACATCTACCTCAAAAAGGTAAGTTATGAAGGGGTGGGTGTGTATTAAGCGCACAGTCATTTACATCATGGTGTTTTTCACAGCTCTCAACTCATGCTTCCAGTTGCACACTGGGAACTCCACCCGCCTAATACAATTGGATAAGAAGCACATGACGTCATGTGCTTCTTATCCAATCGTATTAAGTGTACCTCCTTCATCACTCAGTCAGTGCAGTGGCATAACCTGTTGAGGTAGACGTTGCGGTCATGTAAAGATAAAGCGAATGTATACATTATGTAATCGGAAAGCAGTGCATTGCGCTGTGCAAAGCCTGCAAAGGGGGCCTAAACGGCCACAAGAGGGGGCCCAACATTGCGGCTACCGTTTATTGTGTTAAGACCTTCTGGGCCGGCATGTGACATCGTGGGCCCACCGCCGGTCATTTTTAATTTTTTTTACCACTATAAATAAATATTAAAAGCAACATCACCAGCCCTCTAGGCGTGAAGTTCAGTAGAGATCTTTTCGTGCCTCTGTCTAAAAAAATGTGCTGATGATCAGAGCTGTGGTTTTTAATAAAGATCTGAGCTGCCGTTCACTGCTGAATTTGGGCCCGGAAAAATGTTTTTCCTGAATATTTAGTGTGGAACATTTGGGTCTGCTTTGTTTTATTCTGCTATTGTTGGGCTGCGAGGTGATAGCTGCTGTTTGGGTTCTGTCCTGGGATGTCCCTCGGTTTAAATATTGCCTCGACACAAACCTCGGGTTTGCAGTGTGTGCGTCAAATCGTGTGGATGAGAGCAGTGTACAGAGTGGAATACTTTTGGTTGGCTTTAATCCAGGAAGGAAAATGTGTGTTGTGAGAAAGAAAAGAAATACATCATGTAAAGTGTGCATTACAGTTTATTTTTAGCTGCAACACACATACACAAATGCATACCTGGGAAGGGGGTTACTTGTGGACATGTCTTGTGGAATCAAACTAATATACAGTGAAATCATCTTAAATTAAGAAAGGTAGCAGCCCTCAAAAACATACAATTATTTGGTGATTTTATTATGATGTTTAAAGTAGATTTGTCATTACGGTACTTTAAACATTGAACAACACACAATGCATTGACTAAATTCATTTTACAGTAATACAAGAATCAATAAGACTTAATTTCCAATCCCACCAAGTAGCCCGCAACTCTGGCCTCCCTGGAGCTCAAAAATCAATGGTCAATGGTTCTGAACATCCTGATTAGTTGAAGTTAATCATGATTCAACGGTAATCCTAGAATTGTGACATCCCTAAGACTGGGGATGCAGTACAGGATTTTTTGCAATTTTGGGCTGGCTGTAGCTCAGTTTGTAGGGCAGCCGTTCCAACGACCAGAGTGTTGAAGACTGAGAGGTTGATGGTTTGAACTCGTCCAGAGTGTCCTTGGGTAAGACACTGAACTCGTCATTGAGTGCCTTTCACGGCAGGCGCTGCCATTGGTGTGTGAGTGTGTACATCATTTCCCAATTTTTATAACAATAAATTGCTAGAGGATTCAAAACTTTAAAAAATAAAAATGGGGGGAAAAAAATTCCAGATACACTCTCAGAATCACGTCTCTCGTCTTTCAGCAGACATTCCGTCGATGTGTTCAATCTGCACACATCCTTGTCACGGCCGCTCGAGATGCCAATGTATCATGTTATACTGCATTGTTATTGGTAGGTTAGCTGAGGTTAAGTCGGTTAGGTTAGGTCATAGAAGATCTGAAACTGTTTGATATTGGTTGTGGGCTATCTCTGCTTGCAAGAAACTGAGCTCCATCATCTTTGAAGCAATTTAGACCCACAACGAGTGATTTTGCTAAACAAACACACTGTAGCATCATGGGGAAGAGCAGCTTCCAGTAGCCGTTCTTCTGGCGTTTGGGGTTATTATCAGTGATGTGAATTCCTTTGGTCCTCTCAGGAACACAGCGTTTTCTGCCCACAGATCCAGGACGTCAGGCCCAGCGCTCCGTGGCAGGATTTCAATCATTCAGACCAAAATAACAAAAACACCAAAGCGTCCATGGATTCTCCTCAGGAACCGTTGGAGTCAGGCCCAGGAAGCACATCAACGCGTGGAATCCACTTGGCCTCTGATAGTTATCTGGGACTGTGCGTTGAGACAGCACAACACGCCTCAAATTCATCCACGATGCTTGGAATCTGTGACTTATCTTTTTTCTTTTAGACCACCAAACGTGACGTGTTGTAGCACACTCACATCTCACTGAGTACCAGAGATCATACTTTCAACTTGGGAGGTTTAATACGGCTTTATTAAGACTGTTGCACAACACATACAACTTGTCTGCCTGTTATCCATTCTCTGACTGCCGTACGTGATTATCATAATATCTGTAATATATGGGCAACAGCGTTTAAATGACATCACCATTTAGATCCCCAGGGGTCCGAGGACCAGTAGGAGTTCCTGGGGACACCTCACAGGGTCCGTGGAGGAATTACAGTTGTAAACCGGAGGTCCGGAAAAGATCTGAATGTGTTGATGTATGCATTCACCACGATACAGCCTTCCACTTTCATTGTCAACTAGCATCAAGAGAAACGAACACATTTTTCCAGCAGTTCCATGGTGATCATCATTGTTCGATTACGTGGGAGCCAAGGGGAGCTGAACTCCATTTTTATCTATCGCTCCTATGAAAGAGGCAAACTTGATTTTCTGTGAAGGTCTTCAATGTGTCATATTATATTACCTTAATGAGCATAATAGCCCTAAATATATCACCATTTGAATACAAATACCACAATTTTGATCACCATTCATTCACAAATTTGTATTGAACATGTTTATTAAACCACAACGCATATGGCGGTACTTCACCACCATACCACTATGCGCGCACTGACACGGAACTTTGGAGCTTGCGAATGTCAAGTTCGGACTCCGCTATCTCGTATAGATCTCGCTTCCAAAATATTGCTAGCCCTATTTGGTAAATATGTTTGTGTATGTGTTTGAAAAAGTCAGTGCCTCCGGCTACGAGCCTGCATGAACATGCAGAAGTCACTGCTGTCGGCATTAATAACCAAAGCCACCCTGGCAAGCAATATAATTAATGACGGTGACGTCATTAATTGTGTACCCCCACTATAGCCTTGCGAGCCAGAAACAACGAATCGTCCAGGCATCGCATGCGATTAGAACGATCATTGGGTCTGTTAAAACCAGGGTCAAAAAATGTGTCCAAAAAAAGTCAATGAAATCGTGATCAATCAGTTGAAGAAATCTTTTTTCATTTCTGTTTCCGCTCCTCATAGAATTCCATAAAATTTTGTTCGTTTTCGGTTTTCGTTTTCATTCCTTGAACAGGTCCGGAGCCCTGCTACACACCCTGAAGCGTATGAGCTATTTTTATTTTTAGGGACCCCCATAGGGTCCAATTTATAATTCTAACCCTGCTATACATTTGTCACTAGAAAAAAAAATTGCTATGTCCCTTAAAATGAAGCTGTCCGTGATTTACTTTAAGCCTAGAAAAAAGGTCCTTAGGGTCAAAAAGGTTAAGAGCCCCTGGTTTAGATAATAACACACCGCCACCACAGAAACACACCTATTAAAAATCTCTGGATACCAGATCACTAATAGACCCGTAATTAATAATGGAATTAATTTATGAATATACTACAGATTAAAGAGAACAAAGGAGAAATGCATTAGATAACAAAGAAAATGTTTTTGTTTTGTTTATTTTAAGTTATGTTTTGGGCGCAGGCGCCGTTTTTCGTTCTTTATTGAGAGTGATAGTGACAGGATTAAATCGGAAACGGGGATGAAGAGTCAAGGGAGACACTGCAGAAAAGCTGGAGACCGTATTTGAACTGGCGGCACTGCACGGCCCTTGGCCTGGCCCGCTCTCTACACTGCCACCGTGCGCCCCCCTAAGTTTTTGTAAATGAAATACATTTTTTATATATTAATGTAACCCTTAGATACCGAGGACTCATTGGGTCCCCATGCACTTTTCCGTTTCATTTCAAGAGCATTTTGGCTGTGATCATGCATCTTGAGTGTGTATGATCAGGGACGCAGGAAGTCACATGAAGTGGGAGTTGCTGTATGTCATTGTGTGACGTCACCAAATTCAGCCCAATGGACTAAAACACGTTTTTCTCATTATTTTCTCAGTAGGTTGATGTATTACGCTACTGCGTAGACTATGTATATTTAATCGATCAATCATTGATGTGTTATTAAATAACAGTTTTCTCATAACACACCTCATCTATTCAACAAGTGTGACATATCACTTCCATACCAGATAGAGCTTATAGTAGTGGCACCAAACACTCACAAGACTGAACTTTTAACTGAGAAATAGCTGTCTGGCTTATTTATCAACAAGGCAATGAGCTTATATTTAATGAATTCAAGTGTTGTAGTTGCGTCTGTTGTCCACAAGCCCTCGGCACACCCCACTTCCTGCACTCCTGTGTAGGATGTGTTTTTCCGATATCACAAAGATGTTTTTTTTTTTTTCCCCATATTGTTTAGATCACGTTGCATCATTTTGCACAAGGACTCAACAACTCCTAAAAGTTCCTGAGGGTTAAGTAAGTAATATGGATGCTTCTTGAGAATGTAATGCAGTAAAAGTAATTCCTCCTTTCTTAATATGTTAAAATGTGTAGTAAAATGAACAATGTTGCCGATACTCCTAAAACAGTACTTGAATCTATTTCTTGGGCATTTATACACATTAAGACTTATTCTCACCGCGCTCTCTACCCGCGCAGCCACTGCGCGCCCTGTGTTACAGTTATTTGTAAGGTTATTCATAACATTCCCTCTAACATTCCCTCTCTAACTTTACTATAGAAAAGTTACTCCAGACCCAGTCTCTATCGAATACTTAGACATTTGGTGTGACGCATGAATAATGGTCTCTATTGATCCGTGGAGACATGTGGGACAGGAAAGGCTCATTTAGAAAGACCCGCCACGGTTGAGTAATTCGCACATATTAAAAGTCGAACTCCGCAGGGACCGATACAAGACATGGAAAAACTCTGGGTCATAGTCTCAGAATGTCACTCAGTGTGGAGTCTATCTTTTAATACCACACGGACGTCCGTCACATGACATCACTTATTTAAAACATGTTTCCAATGAAATAAAACCTGGCAAACTAAGTGAGGTTGTGTGCTTCATGTCAAAGTATTTATTAAAAGGTACACTATGTCTGTTTTGGGACCACCAGGACACTCACAGCCTTTGTGGAATAATCTCTCTTGCTGTTAATGTTGGCCTTTACTTGCTTCTCAAAGTACAATAATTGAGAACATGGCACCAGATACAACATGGATTGAGATTGAGATTGATTGAAAATCTCAATCTCCTCTTTCTTCTCTTCAGTCCTCTGTTAAAGGAGTTCTGTTAACAAACTAAAACTGACAGGGCTCCGAACCAGTTCAAGGAACGAAAACTAAAACCAAAGACAAACAGAATTTTACAGAATTTTATGAGGAGTGGAAACAGAAACGAAAAAAGATTTGTGTTCCGGAACAGAAACGGAACATAATGAAATCCACAAAACCATTTTTTTTTCTGTTCTCTCTATATATTTAATATACATATCCTTTCCTTTCGTCCACTATCACTGTCAGCCGTCAAGCATTTGGGGCTCCAACTTGTGGACAGACGAGGAAGCGAATGTAATGACGTTTTAAACCTGGTTTTCACTTTAATACAGTTGCAAGGAAGTTTGAAAGTCCACCAAATATTTTTTGTATAAACTATACCTAAACTTAACATTGCACACTATAAGGAATTTTGAGAACGAACAAAATTGTTGTGTTCCGAACAGGTTCAGAACCGATATTTTGATGGCGGAAAGGTTCAGAGAATGAAAACGTTAAACCTAGGCCTGCCTGAACCGTTCGGATCCCCTGCTAACTGAAAACAATTAACATTAAGTGAAACTGTAGGTATTTTTTCAACTAGGCCAAGATTGAGATTGATTGACAATCTTGATTTCCTCTTTCTTCTCTCCAGTCCTCCCTTGAAGAAGTAAACAATGTCAATTACTGTCCACCATTGCGCAATAAAAGTTGAAAGTTAGAAAGGTGAACAGCTGCTATATTTCTTAAACTAAAATCTAAAAACAAAATCACTTTTGTGAAACACCTCGAGGCTGAGATTTTGGCGCTATATAAAAATCTGTTGAGCTGAGTTGAGAAGACCCAGAGTCCATGTCACAACACAATAATTGAGAGGGAGGCATTCGGGGAAGATTTTAACCCAGGTTTTCAGAACCTTTCGTCCCCCATACCTGTGTCATCCAAGAAAAGGATGGGAATTGAACCAAGAACCAACGAAACAGAGAGGAGTACTGGCTGTTTGTAGCCTTCAACTGCAAATTTAAGGGATTTATGAAGGCTATGTAAGGATGTATGTACTCACAGACAGCTTATTACAGCTACCCCTCACTTAAAGCACTGACATAAGATAAAATTGATTATTTATTTTGTCAAAACTGCTACTAGACAATGCTGCAGCTGCAAAACAATGCTGCTGCATGCGGCATGGTCATGTCATGTCCGCAGTTTATATTATTAACAGACTGGTGTTAGTAGCGCCTTGTCGGAGCCAGACATACTTTCGTCTGGCCTCATCAGGCTACTCGGCGGCGGTGTCTTTGCCGACGGCGGGACGCAAGTAGCACATCAGGGCTGGAAATGAGCAGCCCCGGAGAAAATACAAAGGGAAGACTCGTTCTATAACTGACAAACCGCCGTGTCCAGGGTCAACACGGACCTTTGAATCCATGTATGGATGCTAACAGGCTTTATTGTGGACGTGTGAGACAGCAGACTGTATCTTTGTCTTCCACGAATCAACCTTGTTTCACATGGAAAACACACGAGGCACCAAGGTCACGGAGGGAGAGAAAGTTTGTGCTGAAAGCAATTTAGAGAAAAGGATGCTGAACAAAAGACGACATATTTAAAGCTTGGGTTTATTCTTCATTTTTTATTCTATTTGTGTTTCGACACAACACAACATGAAGCATATACTTGTCGTTAGCAATTAGAGAGGAGGGAAAAATGTACCTATTTTTTTTTTTTTGAAGGGAAATTGGTGGTGGACAAAAGGGCAATTTTTTCCTTTTTGAGTCAAAGTCCTTGGCTGCCTTTAAGTGCATTAGCTGGCTAATTAAATATTATACGTTTAACGAACAATGGCAGCTTTGAAAAGCAGCAGATTGTTGGGTGCTCCGAGCGCAGCCTTGATGAAGAGAACGACACGCAGCCGTGAATGGGGACCCATTGTCGGCTGTGACCCGCCGTGATCTCGGCAGGAATTTAGTTTTACAATCATGCCGCTCTTTGTCGCTGTGTGCGAAGATCAAAAAAAAAAAAATGATGATGATGGCGATGTCTCTGACGTGATTGTACTCGCCCTGCTCAATGCCATCCCCGACAACTGCAGAATGAATGCTTCATCTGTCCGGAATAACGGAACATCAAAGAGAAATGGGGGGAGAAAAAAAGAGATGGATATGGAGTTTGATGATCTCACAATGGGATTCATTGGGACGGTCGTTACAATGGATACAAATGGGACGTGCCTGCACAAACACGCGTGCATTCGTGCACGCAGACATGTTGAAAAATAGCAAGAAACTTGAATAACGGTGGATAGGATAATAAGAAGAAGTGTGATCTGTACTTTCCGGGACGTTGCTTATTCTGAAAATGTCTTTACTTTATGACTGACACACTTTTGAAATGTTCGTATTTGCCAGGCAACGTTAAGCTTGTTAAGATTAAGATATATGTTGTTAAGTCGTATGTTGGATTGGATAGGGAGAATGAGAGAGAGAAACAGAGAGCACTCAGACATTGCAAACCTGCGCCGTACTGGCAGGTTTCAATGCAAGTGCTCGTAGACTAGTAGTCTGGCGAGAACCAAGGCATCGTACATCGCTAGACGTTGCATAGCATAACGTCTAGTGATGTGTGACGCGTAGACAATGCGTTGGTTCTGGCTCACCAGGCTTGTAGGAAGCTGACGCTGTTGGGCATAACCAATCACTCAGATTTTTACAAACAAATCAAGGTAAGGAACTTTCCATCCATCTATCACTTCTTTATTTCATCATTTCATTCATTCAAAAACTTTGCAAAATTTCATCCTGATCCGTACTCAACTTTTTCAGTTATCCAGGGGACAAACCAATGCGACCAAAAACATAACGGCGCAGGTAATAATGTCTTTGAAGTTTATTGACAACCATGAACATGGAGTTGGTGGCGGATGGGTCCTCTTCATTGTTGATTTTTCAGAACAGAAAAACCTCTGACTCTAATTTACTGTTTTCTGGTGGTTTTGGTCATTTTTGTCCAGGATACTCCAGATTCCTCTCTCTCTCAATGGAAACAAACAGACAAAATTATCCTCATCTGTATTTACTGTAGGGTATGGGGTCCTAACCAGGGCTTAATTTGACAAAGGGGGTGTGCACTGTGGGACCTCTGGTACGCTCCAGCAGCTCTAACATACTAACACAGTAGTATGTTAACATACTAACACAGTAGTATGTTAGTTCCCCCCCCACACCGGAGCTACTCCGTCTTCTGGGTTCGGGTACCTCCCACTTGACAAATTAATCACCGGTCCTGACATACACTCACTCTCAAGCACAGAGACAAAAGGTGGTCTCAGTGGGGAGCTGACTGTCTGATCATTTCCCTCCTCTATAGGCGTCTCATCGTTAGCGAGTGAACGACAACAACGCCGACCCTCTTTGCGGTCCGCCCACTCGCCGTTTGAAGGGGACCGGTAGTGGACGCGATGCGGACCCCCTGGAGCGCAGCGTGGAGAGAGCGGCCTTTACGGCGGCTCCGCGCTTGCTCGTTAATTGGCTGCGGACTATTAACACCCAGCGCTTGTGTTTAAAGTTGGACCGCTGGACACAACACGTTACAACTTCTCTGCTGCTGTCTATCTTACTGATATAAACCCACTATAATGTATTTCATATATATATATATATATATATATATATATATATATATATATATATGTATGTGTGTGTGTGTATATATATATATATATATATATATATATATATATATATATATATATATATCGCTATATATATATATATATGTATATATATATATATGTA
>OMKY01117650.1:0-12288 GCA_900302395.1 Bregmaceros cantori | reverse complement strand
ACCATTTCCCACTGCCAGTACAGAACTCAAGTCTGTCCCCTCAAATTACACACTAACCTGGGGAGCCCTGGACCCACTCCATCCATCTGAGTAGGACTGACACCTCCACTAGCCACACACACACAGACACACACGTGCACAAACACACACACACACACACACACACACACACACACACTGACGCTCTCTGCATGCACTTTTTGCACTATGGATCTTTATTTGCTGTGATCATGGTTGAGAAGATTAAAATATAATCCTTTACAGTTACACACTACTCATTAACTATTTCAGTGTCAACCATTTTAACACTAAAACTGTGCAGTGCACACTAATGTCTGTTAGACCATTATATCCAGAATATACAGTCTTGCTGTGTTGTGAGTTTGGGGTTACACCCCTATGTTCCAAATCCCAATGTTCCGAAATCCCTATTTTCAGCCAAGTTATGGGTCTTGGGGGTTAACCCCTAATCCTGACCCCTACCCTAACACCTTCCCTAACCTCTCCCCTAACCCCTACCCTAACCCCTAAATAACCCATAACTTTCCCTACCCTAACCCATACCCTAACCCCTACCCTAACCCTGACCCGAAACGACCCATAATTTTACTGAAAATAGAGATTCCATAGCGCGGAACATAGGGGTGTCCCCGAGTTTGGTTCCTCTCACCGGCATGCGTGCTGCCCTTTCACACTAACCTTGTCAATAGAAAAATTTGGAAAATAGTGCTTGCGCTGAAAAAAAAAAGAATTGAAAAAAAAAGAAAATAATTTTCATTCACTCCAAGAGGGGACCATCATCTGAAAGTGGGACAGCGCCACCGACCTGTTGGTAGGAGGAATGAATGGTAATTCACATTTTCAGCCGGCTTCATTTGGCCAACATTAAATAAACATAACCAGAGGGGATTAGACATGATTTAAAGTTGATTTACACTTTAGAGCATATCTAATGGGTGTAAAATGCCCCCACTTGACTTCACACTGCGCACACAAACACACACACACAAACACACAGACAAACACAAACAAACAAACACACACACAAACACACACACAACTTCTCCACACCACAACTCTTATACGCTACCGTCTGCAAGATCGCCATGCCACAGGAAGTAATAATAAACCAAGATATTAATTAGTGTACATAGGCTTTTATGCTGTGCAGACAGTTTTAATTCCAACCTTTATCCTCATTCTTTACTATCAAACTGTGCACATTCTGCTACCAGCAGAGATGAACGAATGAATGAATGAAGGGGTATTGCGCGGTGGCAGAGTGGTTAGAGAGCACATTCATTAGGCCACAGGCCAAGCAGCGCCGCCGGATCGCATACCGTCTCCGGCTTTTCTGCAGTATCTCCCCCGACTCTTCATCCCAGTTTCCGATGTACCCCTGACGCTATCTTTCTTAATAAAGAATGAAAAACTGCACTTGCGCCCATAAAAAGAACAAAAAAATGTTAGTTTGTGGAGCACAGATCCACACTAGAACATTTGGGTGTGCACATTGCACACTGGTGCCACCATTTTTAAATAACACAGTAAGAGTGCGCGCCCACCGAAAAGATATGTGGAAAAAAATAGTCCAAGTTACGGCGAAATGACTCCTGAAGTCCTATTCAAGTGGAAATTCTACCGGAACTATCCGCCAAACTCGTCTGTAGCAGTATGATTATACTTTCAGTATTTGATGAAGCAAATCATTTTTTCTAGCTCCGTTTTGGAGGAATCGTTGGCACACGACACAGCAGGAAGCATGGCCACATGGATTTGAAGGACATTAAAGCCCTCGGTGGACTGTAAAGGACTGATCCATCATGGTCCTGTTAACGCTACGTCGGCTTTGTTTACACCGTGGACATTGCCAGACCGCACCGCCCACCGCCAACCCCACTCCCCCCTCTCAACCTCCCCTCACCTCCGACCTCCAAATTTAACAGTTTGGAACTCATGTAGGGAACATAGTAGAAACTCCCCCTTTTTACCTGCGCTGGGGCTGCGCTGCGAAGCAGGTTATGTTTTTGGTACCGTTGGTTTGTCTGTCCCCAAGATAACTGAAAAAGTTATCTTGTTATCTATCCACTGATCTGGATGAAAATTTGTACAGTTGTTGGAAATGACACATGGAAGAATCAATTACATTTTGGTGCATTTCTGTAGCCTATAAGTAACATAATCATACTTAATCACCAACTTATTGATAGATCGGTGCTTGCTAACCGTGGTCACGTGACCAGACTTCTGGGTCACACGGGCCGCTGGGAAATGTAGTTGGCATGTTTGCCGGTGTGGGTCAATCGCGCCACTCGAGCACTTGCATTGATAATGGGTTGCCACACATACTTCTCAACTTGTCATTGTCTCACAGACTTCATTGTCTCTTGGTGGTTTTGGTTCAAATCGGCTTTAGAGTCAGTTTTATTTGTTTCACCAACAATGATGGGATGTCTCAGTTACTTTATCGCGAACCAAGCTCACAACAAGAGCAAACAACTTCCGTCACCAATCTACTTCATTTTTTTCTTTTTACTTCATTTTTCCCAGCATCAGCTCCGTTTTTTCATCTTTATCAGAAAGGATGGTTCGGACACTGGATTGAAGAGATCAGGGGTAACCGTCGCAGACAAGCCGACGAGGGGAGGAGAACTCTCGGCATCTGCGATAGACACAGTGCCATTAACTTGAATGGGGGCGCGTTAGGTGCATTTTCTTTAACCACTTTGCCAAACAACGTCCGTCTACTCCCTTTTATAACAAAAAATATTCAGGAATATAAGTTTAAAATAAAAATGTAAAAACTGAGATTCACAGATACCGTCAGACAGAATGCTTGGCTGTGTGAAGTCTAGAGCACGGGGGGTATTCTGTTTCATCCAGGTGTGTGCCGTGCGTGTGTAAGTGTGTGCATGTGTGTGTGAGAGAGTGAGCTAAAGATCAGAGGACCCCCGGCTAGCGGACTCTGCTGGTGTGGATCGGCAGCAGCTTGGAGTGCGTCTCGTCCAGTGTGTGTGTGTGTGTGTGTGTGTTAAATCCCTCCTGTTTGGTCTTCAGAATGTCACCCTGTCTTGGAATACACACTCCTCTGCCTCTATACTCCCACCCCTTACACTGTTGGAATTTGGGGGAGTTTGTGTCATCATGCCATTGTTGATGAACGAATGAATGAGGGAATGAATTGGCTGCGCCGCTAAGCAGGTTATATTTTTGGTCACGTTGGTTTGTCCGTCCTCTGGATAACTGAAAAAGTTGTGCACAGATCTGGAGGAAATTTTCTAGAGTTGTTGTAAATGACCAACAGAAGAATTGAGCACATTTTGGTGCATTTCTGTAGCCTATAAGAAACATCATCATATTTAATCACCAACTTACCAATAGGTCGCTGGGCGCTTACCACGGTCACGTACTAGGTCGCAGGGAAATGTAGTTGGCATGTTGGCCGGTGGCATCAATCGCAATTGCCCTACTCTACGAGCACTTGCATTGATAATGGGTTGCCACACATACTGCTAGCACTAAAAGTGCTATTTTTTTGTACGACTACACCGCAGGTTTGCAATCTCTAAGTGCTTCTAGTTATTACTGGTGTTCACCAGAGTGTCTATTGTGTCATGTGTGTATATTGCATATGCGCACATATAGCAGATGTTATCCGCAAATTGTCGGGAGAATTTGCAGATGGTCCCTTACTCGAGCACAGAAGCGATGTTGTTATTGGATTCCATGCAGCTCTCCGAACGCTAACAATGGCCTATTTTGCCGAACGCAGGTATGTAACATAAATAATTGCAATATAAACATAACATGCTTCGCGCCGCAGCCTCGGCGGAGGTAAAAAACATCACACTAGAAAGAGCAGCCGTTGCGATATTGTGTATGTCACAACAACACATTCTGAGGTTTGCCAACATGCTTAGCAAGCACCGACTGGAACTGACACCTCTGTTTTTAGCTCTGTGTCGCTGCTAATTTGTGATCCACCTGCTGAACGAGAATACACAGAAGAAAGATCTAGAACACGGGAACCTGTGGAACACAAGAGGCAGGGCATTAGTCGCTCAGCCAGTCAGATAGTAGGCGTGTGATGTGCTAATAGTTCAATTACTGGATTAGTCATTTATTTAAATCACTCTAATCACATTTTAATCACATGTGGTTTGTGTTGGCTACTAAAGGGGAGGAAATTACCTTTTGGTGGAGGAGAATTCTCTATACATTCCCAAATGCAGTAAAGATATTGTGCTTACTACGAGTAAGAAATATCTGGATTCATATAGCACTTTTCATACCAGATAATGTAAATGGTGCTATTGTTTGTTACCTGCGCCAAGCAGGTAACAATAGAGATAACTGAAAAGGTTACGCATGGATCTGGATTAAATTTTGTATGGTTGTTGTAAATGACAAACGGAACAAGTGATTACATTTTGATGCATTTATGTAGTCTATGAGTAATGTCATAGTTTGACAACTGAGCTTACAAATTGCGATTTTGGCACAGGTTTGCACTGTCCGAGTGCTTCTAGTTGTTATTGTTGACATTTATCCCACTTCTGACACCATGTTATATTGTATGACACCAACACGCAGCCATGCTTTATTCAGCCATGCTGTTTATTCAACCACCAAAGACCAAGGGCTCTTGTGACGTCATGCCATAACACTACCAAAACCTGTTGTCACTGATTAGCAGAGCGTCCTGACTGAAGAGCTGCACTAATTAGGAACTATGTGGAACTGGCCCACATCTGATTTAGGTCAGAATAACTCAGTAGATAAACGCCATGACACGTTTTACTCACGGTCATATAAAACGCTCCCAAATCGGGTTAACAAAACACTGCTTCAAAGGGACCGACGACGGGACTCAACTGACAGACCCTAAACAGAACTGGAGAAAGATGACCCATGTGGGTGCACATTCTGCTACAAGCAGAAATAGTGTAATATAGAGCTGCAAACCGATTACCTCAATAATCGATTATTGAAATAACCGGCAACTAATTTGATAATCGGTTAATCGGCAGCGATTAATCGTTCCCTTGTTTGGCACATTCTCTGTGCAAATGTGTTGAATATATGTTGTTCCCAGTGCCAGTCTCCATTCCCAGTGTCAGGGCAAAGCTGCGCCGTAGTAGGACAAAAAAAAAAAATAGTACTTTTAGTGCCAGCAGTATGTGTGGCAATCCATTATCAATACAAGTGCTCGTAGAGTAGTGCAATTGCGATTGACGCCACCGGCGAAATTGCCAACTACACTACCCAGCACGCCCCGCGACCCGGAAGTCTAATCACGTGACCGCGGTAAGCACCTACCGATCTATCGGTAAGTTGGTGATTAAGTATGATTATCTTACTTATAGGCTACAGAAATGCACCAAAATGTAATTGATTCTTCTGTGTCATTTCAGCAACTGTGCATTTCATCTAGATCCTTGCGCAACTTTTTCAGTTATTTTTGGGGACAGTCAACCCAATAAACCAACGCTGACAAAAACATAACCTGCTTCGCGGCGCAGGTAGTGAACCGATTAATTGATTAATCGTCAGTAAAAATTTATCAAAATAATTGTTGGTTGCAGCCCTAGTGTAATATGATTTAAGTCAGCAAAAAAAGTGAATGAAAATCCTGCGCCAACCCACTCTGGTCTGAGAAAAAAACCTGCTGAAAAAGAGATTTTCCTCACGTGAAAAGGTCTCACATTGAATGGCATATTTCAGCTGCCGTGATAGGAAATGAAGTCCTGGGGAAACGGCGAGAAGGTCAGACCAATTTGGCATTCTCCAGTGACACCCGGGGCACGGAATAAAAGATGACTAGAGGAAAAACAGCCTCGCACCAAATTTCTACCTGCGCTCGAGATTCCTCTTAATTTACATAAGCCACTTCTCCACTACGAAAAAACTCAAGGCACAATTTGGCACATCTCAGTTAAGTTTAGTTCAGTTAAATGGGAACGTGTTTCCACTGTTCTTAACGCGGCCATGAGGGGGTAGATTTTAAAAACTCAATTTTGAATTTTGACACCCCTCTCAATTAACACATGTGTTCACTATAAACACTACGGGCTGTGTGCTGTGGCCGCTGTAAGGGCGTAGAGGGGATGCAGGTGTCGGACCCCACTGGTGCCTGCCTTTGTTCTATTGATGCTTGCCAGACTGGGGAGGAGGGGAGGGCACACCACCCCCTCATGCGATTGGCCGGCCATGTTGCGTCAGTGTGACCAATCGGTGATCAGCAAACGTGGCCATGGATGGCCAGATTCTGGACCCACAACTGAATGAGTCCTGAAACTTTGTTTGAAAGAAGTTTTGCGCTTGCGGTGAAGCGTTTTTCTGGGTGGATGTGCATGTGAACTGTGCCGTGCTGGCCTTAAGTAAGCCAGTGGAAAAGGGGCTATAGATCCGGGCACCGTGCCTGAGGGCCGGCCGCTCGATAACGTTTTGTGTTGCCCGTTCTTCAGCCTGACAAACTGCCGGGGCTGAGAAGGTGTAAAATACCACGTGAATGCCTTCGGAGCGACAGGCTGAGGGAAACGAGAAAATCATGGGCCCCCATTCCACTAGACTTTAAAAGAGTGGCATAAAAACTTTCTATGGGAAGGCTGTGTGAGCCGAGCAGCCTCAAGGAATCTGAGCTGTTCTCACGGTAAAGTTAAACATTCCAGATGCACGTTTGGAATGAGAACCCCTTTATGTGCAGACACTTTTGGAAATGGAAAGGTCTAGTCAGTCAACTGATTATTGACAACACCTGTCCATTTCATCGACTATTTCATTTATTTTATACAATTCAAGATTCATTTTTAATTCACCATATTGCATATATGAGAGCAGTACATAAACATGTATTTTAGTTGGGCTGTATGCCCAACTAAAAATACATGTTTATGTACTGCTCTCAAGTTCGGCGGAGAGTGAACAAGGGTCAATAACATAACATTCTCCCGCTCACACCTTTATTGTGTGTCTTGTGTGAACAGGTTTTGTCACACCTGATCTGATTGGCTGAGAGTCTACACATAAGCCACTTCTCCACTACAAAAAAAAAACTCAAGGCACAGTTCAGCGCATCTCAGTTAAGTTTAGTTCAGTTTAAATGGGACCGTGTTTCCACCGTTCTTAACACGGCCACGAAGGGGTGTTGCCGGATTTTTGGATGGCGTCAACCCATCGGAGGGTGACCAATCAGCGACCAGCAAACGTGGCCGAGGACGGCCACATTCCCGGACCCACATCTCAGCAGGTCCTGAAATCTGGTGTGGCCTGGCCGATTTGACCTTGGGGATAAGCAATTTTCGGGGTGGATGTGCATGTGAACTGTGCCGTGCTGGCCGTAAGTAAGCCACTGGAAAAGGGGCTTAATTAGGTTCAGCTGGCTTCCACTTGCTGGCTAGACTGGACCTCATAAATATGACCAACTTGTAAAACATGCACCGCATTTTTCTAACTTTTGTCCGTCTCTTTCTCTTTTTCTCCATGCTCGTCACACCGCTCCTCGTGTGTCCCCCCGGCCACTCCTCTCCTCCTGAACGGAATCCCCATTTCAGGTAAGTGAACCTCAACTTGGTTTGTCTTTTTTTATTTTTAAATGCTGATGTTGCTCAAGGCTGATGAAGTCAAGCATTATATTATCAGTGGGCTCAATAGGGCATTACTTGAATTTGACATTTAAATGGATGCATTGATGAATATTGATGAAATACTGTCAAAATCCGACTTAAAGTTACTCACCGAGTGGTCACATGTTCTTCTGGACCAATAGGCTGGCTGCTTCTACTAGTAATTCCAACAAGAATGAATGAGAAAATGGAACGGGTTGCACTGATTATTAAATCATGCAGTTGTGGGTCACAGATCCGCACGAGAGCGTTTGGGTGTGGAATAGCACACCGCAAGTTACTACCACAATTTTTAAATAACCCTGTAGGTGTGTACTCCCATCAAATAGACATGTTGAAAAATAGCCAAAAGCATGGCAAACTAAATGACAACAGACGTGACGTTCAGAGTACACATTTTACCGGAAATACTCGCTGAACTTGTCTATTGGGACACAAAGTAGCTCTGGACATGGGTGTTTCTATCTATCCAAAATAGAACATGGTTGGCTGCGTCTCATAGCACCCGAGGTGCATGCTAGTTTTTAATCTCCCATTATAATCCCCTATTAGACGACATATCTAGAGGAAATCGATCAGCGCCGTATGGACTGAGAAGCTGCAAGTGGTTGGTATTGATTATAATGATAGCAATCATAATGGGCCATTACGCTTGCAGTGTGCTTCACAATGGAGGGCAGAGTGCGCGTGTAGGTGTGTCGTACATGTGTGTGGTTGTACATGTGTGTGGTTGTACATGTGTGTGGTTGTGTTTGTGTGTGGTTGTGTATGCGTGTGTGGATCGCTCCTCGGCCGCGGGCGCCACACCGTGCACACCTTTTGGCCTCCTGCTGGCTCTGCAGAGAGTCTGCGGGTGACATGGCTCCCAATCACTGTCCTTGTGGCAACACTGCGGTGGCTTCTACAGCTGTGTTTCCCCATGCACTAGAACATATATAGATGGGTTTACGTAGCCTGGCAAGCCAGAACCAACGCATCGCCCACGCATCGCACATTGATAAATGCTTGCATTGGGGTCTGGGAAAATCAGGCTCACCTTCGCTACGGAATCAATCGGCCAATCAGCGCGGACGTGGGGGGAGTTTGTACGGGCTACGCGAGACGTGCTGTGTGTACGCTACATCTGTGTTTCTCCATGCACTAGAATATATATAGATGGGTTTACATAGCATGGCAAGCCAGAACCAACGCATCGTCCACGCATTGCACATCGCTAGATGCTTGCATCGGGGTCTTGGAAAATCAGGCGCACCTTCGGTACGGCATTTTGTTCCGCCGGCTGAAACTCACTTCCTGTGTCTGTATAGTTGCCTGTGTAAAATCATTGTAGTGTACGGAAGTGGCTGAATTTGTCACACAAAACGGGACTAGAGCTATGGCTGAGTGGTGTTGGTTTCTGGTAGGGAATACATTTAAACCGTTTTTATTCTTGTGTTTTCCATCTCATATCTGCAGCACTGCCGGAGCCAAGAGATTTAAACGTTTTTTTTGTTTTTTTGTCATCAAGTAACGTTGATTAATTAATGGCTTGGGTCTCTTTCAACTGCTTGTGAGCGAGCGCTCACATTGCTGACTCTTTGAGCTAGTTTGTTCCCGACCAACACATCACGCAGGGAACTCTCGGTAGCTAATGACTTGAGAGAGAGGCCCGTGCGATTCTTTGATGTCTTGTCCTTGCACAACCTCTGCGTTTTTCACTTTTCCCCCCCTGTCTTGTTCGCTCTCTGTCTGCTCCTCCCGACTGCATTCCCCGCGCGACATCAAATGTCACTTCTTACCTCGATAAGCATACCCATCAAACATTCCCTCCGTCGTCTGTTGAAATTAAGAGTCTCCTCTGGCATTCTCAGCACGTCGGTGGAGCCAAATGAGCGCAATTAGCCGAGCTTGTTGTGATTGCGAGTCGTCCTGAGTGTAACGCGGCGCACAGGATGCTGCCATTGCAGTGGGTCGATGAACCAATCAAGATTCTGACACCTGGAGGAATTAAAAAGAGTTCCAAACTCCCCGTCGAGCTCTGAGTTTGGTACAGTCAAAGCTGATGGTTCTCAAATGGTGGAGCTATCAACCACACGTTGAGTGTGTCCAGGGGGTTAAAAACTGTTTGCGTCCAGATCGCAATGGCAATAACATGCACATGGCCTTTGTTTACATTTGGCTGCGACCGCGGTTCATCACCCATACCAAACTCCGCCCACGTCTTGATTAAAATAATGTGATTTGTCCGGCCATGTACGGGAGACGTCTGCATGATTTTCCCAGACCCAATGTATGTCCATCGCAACCCGGAAGTCTGGTCACGTGACCGTGGTAAGCGCCAAGTGATCTATAGGTCAGTTGGTGATCAAGTATGATTCTGTTACTTATAGGCTACAGAAATGCACCAAAATGTAATCACTTCTTCCGTTGGTCATTCCTAACAACTCTACAAAATTGTATCCAGATCCGTAACTTTTTCAGTTATCCTGGCGACAGACAAACCAATGCGACCCCGGCGCAGGTAATGAATGCAGTTCTGAATTGTAGTTCCAGAACCAGTAGCTGTAGATGTATTCCAAAATACAAGCAGATTCTGGAGTTGAGTAACCGTGGCCAATCGAATAATTATTTGTGAATTTCCCGACTGAAATATTAAAAATATCCAAATATTCCGGTGTCTGGTCGGGGAAAGGAAGTGTCAGTGAGGGTAAGGGGGAGGGGGACGGCACTCGATCACCTGACCTCTCACAGATCGTCCACATGGGAGGGGGCGGCGCGACCCCGTCTGCCTGGATGAGAGATGGACCCGTTAGCGTCCCCGGGAAGCACTGGTGCGTCCCTGGGGCTGATTAAAACACCAGGACCTGCTTTATTTACTGCTGTGGCCCTTGGAGCGTGTGGACACACACACCTGTCTGTCATGTGGTACGAATAGGTGGATCATGTGCCTACACCTGTGCATGAATACAATGAATCCGATTCAGCTTTGTTCACCATGTTGTATGTACAAGTGGGTAGCCTGGCTGCTTGAACCAATGCATTATCCACGCATCGCACATTGCTGCATTGGGTCTGGGAAAATCTGAGTTTGTTATGTCACTCCTCCACTCCGCTTGTCCCACCTACTGCGCTATGATTGGATAAGACGATTGATTGTCACTTTTTTGGACACATTTTTCGACCCTGGTTTTACCAGACTTTCTATTACAGCTCTAAAATTCACTATATCGGGGGTCCGCGTTGGCCGAGTGGTTATGGACACCGCACCTAACGCGAACCCATTCATGTTAGTGGCGCTGCGTCTATCACAGCGTCCGCAGTGTCGCGAGTTCGACTACGCTCGTCGACTTGTCTGCAATGTCTACCCCCGATCTCTTCAACCCAGTTCCCGACTAATCCTATCCAATAAAGATGGAAAAACGGTGCTGACGCTGGAAAAAAATACTTTAAAAAAAAATTCACTATATCAGTTACATATCGACAGAGATGGGCAGTAACGCATTACATTTACGCTGTTACAATTGTGTGTACTTTTTTATTTACTTTTGGAGTACATTTTTCACAAGTTACTTTCTACTGAGATGTCAGCAATCAGTTACTCATTACATTAACTTGGTTTAGCAACACCCGTTGGGAACTGTTGGCGTATCTCTCTCTCTCAGGCGTTCTCGCTCTCTCTCCGTCTTTCTCTCTTTGTCTCTCAGTCTTTCTCTCTTGGACGCTCCCTCTCCCTCTCGGGCGGTCTTGCTCTGGGGATTATAAATCAACAAGGGTAGGGCATTCAATTACATTTTGAAAAGAGAATCTGTCCCAATGTATGTATTTATTTATTTATTTTTTACTCGAGTTACTCAGTACTTTGGCTATTTAAGTAACTTTTTTGTGGAGTACATTTTACTTTTACTTGAGTAATATTTTGCTGAGGTAACAATACTTTTACCCAAGTCATTTTTATGGCTACTCTGCCCATATCTGCATATCGTTTATCGGTATCGGTCCACCGGGAAAAAAAACGGTTATTGGTATCGGGCTAAAACACTCACATTGGTCAGTCACTAGTATGTATAAGCATATTTGCACTCAGTAGTTCTCGCTGTGTGGACGAGCGAGCGTGGGTGAGTGTGGCTATTTTATGGTTACGGGTGTGGGCGAGTGTGGCTATTTTATGGTTACGGGTGTGGGTGAGTGTGGCTAGTTTATGGTTACGGATGCGGGTGCATTCATTCGCCTCAAGGGCACCAGAGTGTGGGGCGTGACCTACCTGACAGCCCTGCCTCCGATCCATCCGCCGCCTCTCTGCGCCGTGGATCATCCAGAGGAGGGTGTGGTGGGAGAGTGTGGATTATAAGGGGAAAAAGTGGGGGATGAAGGTGGAGGTGAAGGTGTGGAGTGACATCCGACGTCGGGCGTCGTTTTTTTTTTTTTTGTCCGGTAGCTGGAGGTGTCACCTATTTAGCCTTGCTGTTTATCTGCCTGAAGGCTGCTTGACGTGACGCCTTCACGCCCAAGTGGACGGGCGTTGCTCTCTTCTCCACTGTCATGGGGTGTGCGGCGCGTGTGCGGATGCGTATCAAAGACGTGCGTATGTGTATTGTGTGTGTGTGAGGGAGAGAGGGGGGAGAGAGGGGAGAGGCGAACCCTTGTGTGTCATTTCAGCTGATGGCTTGTCACAGATAGTTGCCCC
>OMKY01117647.1:0-11837 GCA_900302395.1 Bregmaceros cantori | reverse complement strand
GAAATTAAACTAACCAGAAATTGTGCACCACTGGCAAGCCCAAAGTCTGTCCATGTACTGGCCTGCTGGTGCCGCTGATGCAGCACTTTTAAACAGAACCAACCGAGGCGTTACGAGGCGGCCACCTCTCTATTATCGTGGGCATTCATGAATGAGATGTCTACTTTGTTACAGTGTGTAGCCATCAAGCTAGCTGTAACGTAACATGAGCCAAGTTTCATTCAGGCAAAACATTGTGCAGAGTATAAATATATTAATGTATATATGTAATAATAGATGTAAGGTATGTGTAAAATGGAAGTAAAAGTACTGACTAAACACTCAACTGAACAGTTTTTTTCACTCAACCATTGATTGGCCTGAATGAGCAGCTGTGCTAGTTATAATCAGCTGGGTTGGTAAACGGTTGGAACAAATCTGTGTTATGGATTTTTACTCCAGAAGCGGAACATTTTTATACAACACTGACAACAGCCTGATGGGTATGCAGTGTCACAATACCGCAATCCAGTATTTGAAGTATGCATGACAGCCAGTAATGAATATTTATGGGAAATATTTGTTTGTGTATGTATTTGTATAAGAGAGAAGAGGGATACACTGACGTTAAATTCCATATTCCTTCATCTCCCAGGTGAAAAAGTGGCATCGTATTCCTCTGGTCAGAGCCAACCATATGTCCTTCAAGAATCCTTGGTAAGTGGCTCGACGCGGCAGAGAACAACTTTCAAGTTCAGTTACGGGATTTCTACTTGGTATAACAATATAGGAAAGGTCAAATAAATGAGTTGGTCCAAACTGCATTGCATCTTATGAGAGTGTGACAGTATCCTAGATTAAGGAACTGTTGGAAACAGACAGTGGTCCAACAAATTATAGAGGAATCCTCTCACGTTTTCTGTATTCAGATTATGAACTAGAGCTATACAGGCTTTGCCGAGGGGTATGCCTGAAACTCGACCAATGAAACCCAGAAATATTGTAGAGTCATGCTTTTTCAAAGTTGTTTTTTGGGGGCAAGCGCACTTTCTCATTCTTTATTGAGAGAGATAGTGACAGGATCGGAAACTGGGATGAAGAGTCATCTTGAAAGATTTTATGGTTATATGAAATTAAATGTACATGCTTTATCTAGAACCAATAAAACCAAACAACTATCGAGGCAAATCCATCCACCTAGTCAAACATTATGGACGTAATGTTGTAAGGTTCATGAAATGACACCTTACCCTTTGGGCAATAGCCACATTTTCTTATAAGGATATTGTCAATTGAGAATATCACGATTCACAAAATCAGTGGACAGAAGAAGAACTTTTCGAGGCTGCTATGAATCTCTTTTCAGTGTACTTGTGAAAACAAGAAAATACATATACTTGTTCTGTTCGCTGTATTATTTGGTATGAATTTTAAATTTGTACAATTGCACAATAGTGGTGGGCTAGTTTCGAGGCAGTCATATGAACATACCATTACAAATTGTTCGTTGTTGAATATTGTTGTACACAGCCTTCCAAATATTGTTTTCCAATAATCTTGGTGTTGGATATGGTATGATATTTTGAGTTATCACAATATTCAAAATTATTGTAACTTTCACAATATGTCCCTATAATCTGTAAAGAATACAAACATGAGTGCGAAGGTCTATGAATGATAAAAGGTGTTCACTGAAAGAGTTGAAATGAGAAAAACCCAAACCATCCTGACTTGCGCCTCACAGAGTGCCGGCGTAACATCGCCACCCCAGACTCTACCCAGTGGTTCGCCTCATCCCATTGGCCAGAGCGGAGGATCTACGGCCATGCCCATTGGTCAAAGCGGTGGGATGTCCTGCCCATCCATCAGTCAGGGTGGAGTGGCGTTCATTCAGCCAGTCGCCATGGCGACGCAAGTGCGACCTGCTGCGCCACAGCAGTATCCTCAGGTTAATAGCACTACATTGAGACGGATGGGTTGTCACAGACGGCAAGCATTCAGATTAAAACTAGGCCTATGCAGTCGCCCCGTCTGCTAAAGATGTATCCCCGAAAGCATAGCAAACAAAAAAGAATTGGGGCAAATACATCCACCCGGTCAGAAGATACAGAAAATACAAACGTTCGGCCATCTTGAATTCAGCCATGTTGAAAGTGTGGGGAGAAACTTCACACGGCAAACTCCTGAGCAGGCTGGGATTAGAACGCATGACTTTCTTGCTGTGTAGTAACAATGCTAACCACTGCAACACCATATGGCCCTTAATGTTATATTTACCTACCACAAGGGATTAAATGCATTTTTGCAATCATTCTAGCCTAGGATCTACTTGGGTGGATATAACCAATTCCAATAATACTAGATGAACACAAAGGTGTCTTCTTGAAATGAGACCCAATTGTTGAACAATCATATACTAAATAAATAGCAATTTTAATCAGGGCTTTGAATTGGTTCAATGAACGGAAACCGGGAACTTTTAGTATTTTCCAGGGAGCAGAAACAAAACCGGAAATGTTATTATTTTTTATGTTCCAGAACAGGAACACTTAAAATAATGGCAACTGGTTACTACTGGTTTCATTTTGTTTCTCAAAGGAATGCACTTTGGGATAACTTCAAAAATAAAACAAGAGTATTCATAAAATCTACGATACTGCAGTGAAATATGAATCGTTGCGGGACTCTCTGGAGTGTGTGGTTGTGGGTTCACGTTACCTCAGCTGTAGAGCGCTGAGGTAGCAACATATATTATATGGCATTAAACAGCTGACAGGAACGAAATTAACCATTCCGGGAACAATATTTTTCTAGTTCTAACCGGGTCGGGAACGTCAATTTATTGGTGGAACTCATAACCGGAAACGTTATAATTCTGTTTCTGTTCGGAACGAACCGATTGGGAAAAAATATCGGTTCAAAGCCCTGATTTTGATGGCTATCATAAATCATGACAAGTCCCTACATTTGTTCCAAGTTCAAAGTCAAATCAGTAAATCAAGGCTAAATGAACAGCACCAGACAAGATCTGATGCCTGAAGAAACTTGCAGTCACTCATTTGTGTGTGCCCCCCCCGCTCTAAATAATACAATGTTGCTTTACATAATAACAAGCTGTCTACTCTGTTTACTATGTCCTTAATACAAATTACCCTGGCTCAAACATATCTAATCCTTGTTCTGTCTGTCTTTTCCCCTCCTTCCCCTCTTCACCACTCATGTCTGTGCGACCCCTCCCCGACTCCTTATCAGCCGTATGATTTAGAGAGAGTCCAAGTGCCCTTGGCTGTGCCCGTGCACCCGTACATTCCCCCCGTCTCACCCCATGCGCCTGTCACCGCCCTGGCCACTGCCCTCGGGGTGGATGACGCTATCGCACAAGCTGTGGGGGGCGCAATGTCCCTCCCTTCACAGGCCCAGCCCCCTGATGCCACCCCCCAGGCCGCCCAGCAGCCAGTGCAAGCGCCGGCCGTGATCCCCCAGACCATTGTCCTGCAACAACGGACGGACAGGGCGGTGCATGCCACGGACTTACAACAACAACCGCCACCGCCACAGCAGCAGCCAGCGGAACAGAACCCGCCACTAAGCTCCGAAGCGCCGGCAGCCTTTCTGCCCGAGTTATCATATGTACGGCAGAACGCGCCGGCCTCCGCGCTGCCGGCCATGGAGCAACAGCAGCCGCCGTTCTCCCTGCCGGTCGAGCCACCATCATCGCATCACGGCGATCAGCGTGGAGAGGCAGCGCTCCAGCAGCAGCAACAGCAGCAAGCGCAGCTTCAACAGCAACTCCAGCAACAAGTTCAGCTGTCACAAATCCACCCTCCGCAACAGAATCAATCTCTTGCCCGACAGGCGCCGGCCAGCGCTGATCACCCGCAGCATTGTCCACACCAACAGGTGTACGCACAACAACAGCAGCAGCCGCCAGCGCTACAGTCGAACGCTCACCTGCAACAACAAATGCCAGAGCAACAGCTACAGCAGCAGGTCCTCCACCACCAGCAGGAACAATCACAAGCTCCGGCTTCCCAAACTCAGCGGACGCTGGCACATCAGCAGCCGACGTTGACGCAAGAGTCGCCACAACAGCACACATTGCAACAACGCCAACAACAGGCGGCACCTCAGCAAGCCCAACATCAACAGCAGGCGTCGGCACAGCAGGCGTCGGCACAGCAAGCGGCGCTGCAGCAACAGGCGCTGTCGCAACAGGCGCAGTCGCAAGCGCAGCAGTTGTTGACGCAACCACAAAATACGTTACCACAGCAACAGGCGGTAACACAACAACAGCAGTTGTTGTCCACTCAGCAACATGTGCTGCCCCAGCAACAGCCGTTAACACAGCAACAACTGCAGTTGCAGCAACAACACCAACAACACTCATTGCCACAGCAGCAACAACCAGTGTTGACCCATGTGTTGCCACAACAACAGGCGTTAGCACAGCAACAGCAATTAGCCCAGCATCAACAGGTGTTGTCCCAGCATGCCTTACCATCACAGCAACAACATCAGCATGCTTTGACACAGCAAGAACAGCAGGTGTTGCAACAGCAACAACTACAGGACTTGCAACAACAGGAATTAAAACATCAACTACTTCAGGAATTGCAACAACAGGAATTGCAGCGTCAACAACAGGAATTACAGCGACAACAACAACAACAACAACAGCAGCAGGAGTTGCAGCGACAACAACAAGAATTGCAGCATCAACAAGAAGTGCAGCGACAACATCAACAGGAAGTGCAGCATCAGCAGGAAGTGCAGCGACAACATCAACAGGAAGTGCAGCATCAGCAGGAAGTGCAGAGACATCATCAACAGGAAGTGCAGCATCAACAGGAACTCCAGCAACAACAAGGCTTTACACAACAGCATGTGTTGCAACAGCAGCAGTTGCATGCTTTACAACAACAGCAGCAACAACAGCAGCAGCAGCAGCAACAGGCCTTACAGCATCAACAGGAATTACAACAACAGGCACTGCAGCAACAGCATGAATTGCAACAACAGCAGGTATTACAACAACAACAACAGGAACTACAGCAGCAGGCTTTGGCACAACAGCAGATGCTACAACAACAACAGTCATTGACCCATGGGCTTTCGCAGCCACAGGCATTGGTACAGGAACAGCATCTGCCTCAGCAACACCATGTACTGAATCAACAGCATGCAGTAACACAACAGCATGTATTACCTCAACAACAGCAGCAGCATGTGTGTACCCACCAACAACAAAGTGTACCTTCACAACAACACCAACAGCCATTGACACAACAACTCCCTATCTTACAACAGCAACAACAACAGCAGCAGCAACAACAACAACAACAACAGGCATTGAACCAACAGCATGCCTTAAACCAACAGCAACAACATAGCTTAGCCCAGCAACACTTATCCTACGCATTGCCACAACAGCAGCAGCCTTTGGATCAACAGCAGGTGTTGACACAACAATTGTTGACACAAACTAACTCACAGCAACAAAAACAGCAGCAGCAGCAACAACTGCAGCAACAGCAGCAACAACAACAGCAGCAGCAGCAACAACAACAGCAGCAGCAACAGCAGCAGCTGTATAACCAACAACATAGCATAACAAATCAACAACAGGCATTGGCACAACTGAATCTACAACAGCAACAACTGTTTAACCAACAACAGCATGTGCTACCGCAACAACAGCACATTGTGACACAGCAATTCACGTCACCTCAGCAGCAACAACCTGGCTTGGCACAGTTGCTAACGCAGCAACAGCATCCGTTTGCACAACAACAGCAGGTGTTGTCTCAACAACAACTCTTGCCACAACAGCAGCCATTACCACAACAGCAGTCGCTACCACCACAACAGCAACAATCAATTCCACAACACCAACAACAGACTTTTCCGCAACAGCAGTTGCTGCAACAACAGACCTTGCCGCACCAGGCTGTGACACAGCAACAGCAACTGCTAGCTGTCCAACAACAACAACAACAACAACAGCAGCAGCAACAAGCAGAACAGCTCACACATGCCCAGCAGCATCACTGCTCCATCCAAACTCCTCAGTTACCGACGCACTCAGTGGAACAGCAACAACTTGACACCCAACAGCAACAACAACGCATGATGCAACAGCAACTACAACAACAGCAGCAAGCTCTCCTACAGCAGCAGTGCATGGACCAGCAAGCACAGCTGATGCAACAGCAGCTGGACCAACAGCTGGCAAACCAGCAGCAAGCCCAGGCTGACCAGGTGCTGTGGAATCATCTCAACACGGTCCAGGAGCAGCCTCAGCCTCCACACATGTGCTCTGGGCTGCCAGCTGGAGCGGCGAAAGAGGAAGTGCTACAGAATCACAGCCTCCTTCCCACACAACCCACAAGTCTGCCGCTGTACACCAGCCTGCATTCTCACATCCCCATACAGCAGCCATCAAACAACTATCTCCCCATCGGCCAGATCCCACTGCCGTCTCAAGTCCCCACCACACCCACAGCCCAGATGCCCCAGAACCAGCAGGTGGGCATGGACCCTCAATCCCAAGCCATGCTGTGCCAGATGTCCTGCATTCAGACACAGCAGCAGCAGCAGCAACTCCATTCACAGGCTGCCCTGCCGGTCCACACCCCCGTGACGCAGGGCGAGGCTGCCGCTCAGACCTTAATCCACCCACAGTCCCCGCATCCGGCCGCGCCGAATCAGGCCTGCTCGGCGCACGGCCAAATACCAAGCGACAACGCAGCGGCCGTGATGACTCAGCAGAGTCAGGCTCCCATTGATTCTCACACCATGGCTGCCATACCGGGAGTACAACAGACACAACAAATGCCAGGAATGCTGCAGGCCTCTGGTCAGGCGGCGACTCTAAGCGGCCCTCTGGTCGTGCAATACAGCGAAGCCCCTCCAGCCACCCTCGACCTGGCCCCTGCCCACCCGCAACAGCAGCAGCGGGGCATGTCTCTAGAAAGCTCTGTGGGAAATGCCGCCGCTGTTAACCCCACAGCTTTTCCCACGACTCCTGAGCAGCAGCAAGCCGGCCAGGCTTGCGCCCAGTGCTCAGGGACGATGACCCCGAAGCAGGAGGTCGTGGGAAGTACCACGAATATGGCGTCGCTCGGACATGTTGGTGTAGATCCTGCAGCTAGGCCCACTGTACCAGGCCCACAAATGTTACCTCAGTTGCACAACCAACAACAGCAGCAGCTTCCTGTTTCCCCTCAGAAGCAGCAAATGAAACTCAGTCCGGGCGCCCTTCCTCAGCTCCCTCCGCTGGAACAGACCCAGTCCCACAGTGACCACACGCAGTACTCTGCCCAGGTCGTGAACAAGGGCGTGGCCCCGATGCCCGCCCTTTATAGCCAAGTGGTGGCCGGCCAGCCCGCCTCGCCCTTAGCACGGACGCCACCCACCGCACACTCAAATCACTTTCAGCCCGGCACGCACATCCAGACCCAGACGCACGTTCAGGCGCAGTCCCACTCTCAAACTCAGACCCCGGTTGTCCCGGTCAGTTCAGCCTTTGCCCACAGTGAACAGCCTCCCCCTCTTCAGCTCCCTTCCAGTCCCTCACACTCCACCTCCTACACAGCCCTAGCCGCGTCTTTCGCGCAGCTCCCCTACGGCACCCCCTCTGGGATCGCCGAACGCACCCCAGAGATCACCTCGCCACCTCCAGAGGGAGCGAGCATCTTGCCGAGATGGGCCGACACCGCCCCCTCTTCCTCCTCTTCCTCCCCCCCACCTCCGCTCTCTCCACCTCCCCCTCCTGCTGCTGTCCAACCACTTGACTTTAACTCGCCGTGTTGCCTGCTGTCCCAAAGCTCCCTGCCTGACAGCGACCCTCCTTCGCTGCTGAGTACTGCTCAGGTACCTCCTTAGTATAGGGTCATCCATTAACTTGAGTGTCATTCAGTAGCATAGGCTTATTCATTAGTTAGAGTTATTCATGACCTTGCTTATTGTAAATAACCCCATACTCAAAGTGCCAAATACAACATAAGGATTTGCTTTTAGGGCATATTAATACCTCGAAGGGCAGCCACCATAAGATCTAGTATTGTGCCAAAGATGTGATTAATTGATTGATCAAATAATACATGTTTTTGCTAAAACAACAAAGATAAATGAATATATTTAAAGTAATACTTAATTTGTTGAATGTGGGTGATTTTAAATGGTTTCCATAATACAAGATCAATAAAATGCAGAACAATAGTGATTGTTTTGAGTAATTTAAGTTTTTAAGAATATTAATTCATTCTGCAATAATGAATTATGAAATGCAATGCGTAACAGAAGCACTTATGGTGCCAGTATCACAAAAGGAGTTAAATTAATTAACAATGATTCAAGTGTACACATAAAATACTTTTTGTCGAGACGAGTAATTGTGATTTCAGTTCAATACTTTGGGAGAACCTGTCAAATTCCTATGCCAATGACCAACGCCTTCCTGCTTGACACACAACCAAATGGCAGGATGGGTGAAAACAGATGGGTTGAAAAACCCTCTTCCAAGAAGCTTGCAGGGAAGATCAAACTAAATCTATAATTGATATCATGTGGTTGTAGGGAATCTAGGGGGCATCTGCAAAACGTGGTGAAAGTGATGAAAAAAACATTTTAAAAAAACATCCAACTATACTTTAAAAACAGCCAAGCCTCTCTTTCTGCTTAGCCTGGTACCTTGCATGAATATATGTCTTTCATTGCACAATATATTATGTGGTGCCTACAGACTACTTAATTGTACTTAATATGTTATTTTAGTGCATAGTTCCTGCATTCATTTTTTGATGCTTCCTTGTCTCCACAGGGCAGTCCACACCTATCGGCCAAAGAAGGACATTCTTCGACAGGGTATGCATGGCTTTGTTTCAATTAATGATTAGAAATACAATACTTAATTGAACTATGAAGATGGCTTTAAAAAATTCAAACTTTAGAGCTCTTTGTCGTCTTTCACTGAGATAATTTCCATGTAGTAGGGCCACAAGGTGAAGTGCTTCTGGCAAGGAAAAGATTCAGCGGCCTAGATCCCTCACAAAAATCCCAGCATTTTTTGCTTGTCGGCCAAATTCAAAATGTCACCCCCACTATCTCTAAGAATTGACTTTTGATCATCTGAATGACAGAATCATGAATAGAATTGTTTTGAAAAAAAGTACTTTTTTTTTTTTACTTCATGTCAACATCGTTGTCATAAAGTAGAGTTAAAACTTAGTTTAACTTAAACTTGAGTTTATTTGGGTTTTTGTAATTTTTCAACCTGTCTATTTCTCAATGGTCTTGTCACAGTGAGAGGTTCTCTAGTTAGTCCGCTGGCAGACACCCTAATGGTGCCCTCAACCACTTGTCTGGCCTTTCTGGCCAAAGACCAAGACCAAGAGGCACCAGGCTCCAGACAATGTAAACGGAGCCTTGGTTGGAGTTTTAGTTGCTTTATATGGCATTGAGAAGAAGGTCAAAAATTAAAAAAAAAATTACATTTGCAAAAAAAAAAAAAAAAACGTAACTAAGATTACAAAGTACTGATTCAAATATCTATTTTTGAAAGTAAAAAGTACAAAATCCTGCTTATTTGTTTTCATAGTCACACATTTCCACTTATAGAGAGCACACACCCACATAGTAAATCAATTCTCAAATAAACAACAGGGGAGGATAAACACCAATATGCTAGCACTTCCAGTTCTCACACATTGGTGTTGTTGCGCAAAAAATAATATGTATTTATATAGTCTATTCATAAGAATGAGCAACTCTGTTTGTGAAAAAGTAAGGAGTACTGATATGTGTGTTAAAAACCACTGAGTACAAGTAAGTACAAGTATTAGTGCTTCATTACTTGCCATCTCTGAACATACCTTGTTAGTCGTTTGATTGTAGACTGCACCGTACAGGCTATGCTGAGAATAGTGTATGTAAGGGCAGCAGCAGCCACCAGCTCAATTCATGGATTTTACTGAGACTGGAGAAGTGCAAAAACAAAACAATCAATCGCCCAAAATAACAAGTTGAAACGGGTCTGCGCACAGATAGCAGCAAGCACCACACACACACAGCAATCCACAAGGACACATGCATGTACAGTGAATTGCAATTGCTTAAAGTCAGAGTTAACAGTAAATGTTGCAGTTACAAGGCGCTGTGTCAATTAGACTCTACGAAGCCCCGGCCAAAGCCCCGCCCACCTTGTCATTTCTCAAACTTTAAAGACCGCCGTTTTCATTGCATCGTGGAATCAAGGGTTTGGGTTGCAGCTGTGCTGCCGAATCACCGTGTCACAGGCCCTCGCGGCCTTCGTCCGCTCAGATGCAGACGCGTCCCCTTTAGGGGCGTGCCGGCGGTGCTGTACAGCGTTGGCCAGTGTTAATTTTTTACTCAATTTCAAGTTAATTTTAAGAGGAGTTTAACCCTATGTGTTGATTTAACACTCCAATATTTACTGTGTAGGAAGGGCTACTTTTAAAAAGTATTCCCTTACTGTCACAAGTTCCTCATGCTTAATTGTAATTTTTATGTAATCCATGTATGTAATTACCATATTTAAAAATAATTGGTGATACTTAGGGTGGATTGCCCTAATGTGGAACAGTGCAATGTAGTGTTGAACAGTTGAACTTAATGTTATAGACATTAAATAGTTTGCTTTTACCATAGTTTCACTGACAGTCATTAGTTTGGGGGAGGAGGTGCTAGAGCCACTGGACCTTAGGTTTCCCACATTAGGCAGTGACCCAAATTAGAACAATCCACCCTATATATTAAATGTTTAAATATTTTGCTACATTAATTACATTGCTCCCAGCTTGGACATATATTTGATTGTAAAGTTGACTTGTCATGTACCATATATGAACTTAAATATGCAAATCTGCTGTGAAAATATAAAAAAGTGATTTTCCTAAATGCGTAGTTAGTGAACTATAGGCTGTAGGCAATTATTAGCTACTATTTGCGCGGGTATTCAAAATAGCGATAATAATCCTTTTTGTCTGTGCGCTTGGAAAACAATCAAGGTTTAACCCGGCTACGCTAATGTTGTGAACGCAGGTCCGCGCTCAGCGTGGGCGATGAGGCGTCCCTGGCCAACAGCAAGGTGGACAAACTGAAGAGCGACTCCAAGTCTCAGAGACGGCTTTCCTTCCAGAAAACCTCCCATCAGTTCCAGCTCAGCATCTTGCAGGTAAGCTGCGTGAACATTATTTCCCTGAACGTGTGTGTAATAAAGGAACTAAAGGGCCGACTGAACTTGTGTTGAGTCTTGGTTGACCAAGCCTAAATCAGGCTCTCCTATGGGCAACCACCTAAGCTTTCACAACTCAGCACAAAATCCCTAGGTCTTTATAGTGAAGTTTTAAAAATAAACATAAAAAAAAAAAAACATGGAAGAAAAAAAGGGCCGGATTGCAGATATTGTGAATTTCATAAAACCATGTAAAAGAAGTAAAAGCCAGAAAAAAACAAGCCATTGGACCATATGAAGATATACTTACCACAGCCAAAAAACAGAAACTAAAGTGGTACGGACATGTAACAAGATCCCAAGGACTCTCAAAAACAATCCTTCAAGGCACAGTGCCAGGTTGAGGGAGGAGAGGAAGACAGAGAAAGCGATGGGAAGATAACATCCAAGAGTGGACAAGGTGCAGGATGAGCGACACCATGCGAATGGCCGAGGACAGGGAAAGATGGAGAGAGTTGGTTGCAAAATCTTCAGTGGTGCCCCAACGGTCAGCCAGACTACGGGACTGATGATGATGATGAAGTTGGATTGCTTTTTTATATGGAAATCAAGTCTACATGTACAAGGCGACAAACAATAAACGCTGCATCATTGGTAGTTTAAG
>OMKY01117646.1:0-13908 GCA_900302395.1 Bregmaceros cantori | reverse complement strand
TCTTCGTAGTCAACTCCCGTGCCTGCACCAAGCAAAATAATCGTACTTAATCACCAACACCTACAGATAGATTGATGGAAAGTTCCTTACCTGGTTAGTGCACAGGGTGGTCAATGAGACGTTTCTAAAAATCTGAGTGATTGGTTAGGTCCAACAGTGTCAGCTTCCTAACTATTACAAACGAGAAAACTAGAAGCAGAACTAGAACTAGAAGCACGAGAAGTGCTTCTCGGCCAGCGCTCACTCGGCCAGCGCTCAGGTTCCATGCTGGCTAAAAGTTCTGCACCCACTGCGCGCTTACTTTTTCATTTACTCTGCAATAACACAATACGTCTAACAAGACAGCCACAGACAGGATGCTTTTATTAGACGGTTCACCTCACATTTCACGTTTTGTATAATGTTCTGTACGCCAGTATGTTTATGTGAGTGTCTGCATGTGTGTGTGTTAGTGGCGGTGGCGTTTTTTATTTCACATGTTAATGGACACACACGCACACACACAGGGAGAGCGAGTTGGTGTTTATGTGCGAGTGTGTGTTTGGGTGCGTCTGCGTATCAGTCCGTGATTCCCTGGCTCTGTTTCGGTGCCGCATTGAAAATAAAGTGTTGTATGGGAAACTTTCGCTTTCACGGGCATGCGTGGTTAACGGGTATAATGTGGGTGGGTACGGGCTTGCATTTGAAATGACCACGGGTCAAGGGCGAGTACGGTGCTGTGCTCTGCGGGCATGGATGGGCAGGGGTCTCGTTTTTTACTTGTTTTTCTGTGCGTTCCGGCACCTGAGTCCATGTCGTCATCGACTTGCTACTGTATGTATTTTTGTTCCGGCAGCTAATGATTTACAAATTAAGAACTGGGTGGTTATGATTTTTTTACTCAAATAACAAATTCAACCCATTGTGTGAATGAATCAAATTTAGAAATGTTTTCTTGTGCATCTTGGCTGGTTTGAGATTAATGGCGAACAAAGGAAAGAACAAAGCAGAACAATCCATGAGAGATGAATGGATGGTAAAAGAAGCGTATACAATTCAAATGATCTTGCTACAATATCTATGAATGGTCAGGACTCAGCGACCCTAAATAGAAGAACACAGGATCGGGAGCACTGGGGAAGGGTGACCAATATTGGTGCACATTCTACTTTAAGCAGAGATAATTAAATATCATGATTATGTATTTGTCTCCACTCACTTTGTCATTGTGTCCTACAGGGCTGTGTCACACAGAGAGTGAATCCGAGAGGCATGTGAAGGAGACCAAATCTAAGTGCAAGCACATCGCCCAGCTCCTCACTGACGCAGCCAGCCCTCACAGCAAAGGAGCCCAGCTCTTCAGAAGACGTCGACGGCGAGTTGAAAAGTTTACACTGGTCAGCTACGGCACTGGTGAGAGCGACTACGAGTATGATGATCCCGTCAACAACACCCACGACGACTGGGTAAAACAAAACGTTGAGTCGGAGCCAGACGAACACTCTTCCCTTTCGGATTATATTCAGCACAAGACAAGTGATATGGCGTCGCTTTCTGGGACAGGAGGCAAGGGTGTCATCATGTTTGCCCAACGTCGGCAGCGACTGGAGGAGATTGCACAGCAGGAAGAGGAGCTGAGGGCACAGGAAGAAGAGCTTAATCCGCCAAATATTGCACCGCCGCAGCAGCAAGTGCATCCAGTTGGGCTGGCAGCGACACAGCCAACATATCTCGAAGCTTTAGGGCCACAGATGACCGAACAGATGCCTGACTTGAAGCCCTTGGTACCAAACCGAACGGCCAGGCCCTTTGGATTCAAAAGCTTTACAGCACCTACGATGCCGACAAAGGTTAATCCTCCTGTGCCCAAGAAACATGAACCACCGAAATTCAAGGTACCCGTGCCAGTCCACTCAAACCCACAGGTGTGGTCCCCGACCGGGGACATAATCGCTTCCCGGGATGAGCGAATAGCTGTTCCAGCCAAAGTGACTGGTGTCCTCCCTGAAGTCAAGAGAAGACAACCAAGTAAACAGGCAGCAGGACTGTCGGATCATCAGCATGACAAGGGAGACAGGAAGTCCTACATTGAACCAGAAGAGGACTTCTTCAGTCTGGGTGCAGAAGCATGCAACTTCATGCAACCAGCTTTAGTCAAGCAGAAGGTCCCCCCTCCGGTGGCACCCAAGCCATCTGTCAACCCAAACCGCCAATCTTGGCCAGGTCCATCGCTGGAACATTTAAGCCAAACAAGACCCTCGATGCCACCCCAATCCTACCGACCGGAGAAGGCGTGGATGCCTCCGGCTGCCTCTCAGAAGAGCCAACCCCAACCAATTAATAGTTGGAGCGCAGCACCCCTACAGTCATCAGTGAGTATCAAGGCCACCAGCCCTACTGTACAACCATGGAAAAAACCTGAAACCATTCATTACCCCACTACCACACCATCGCAAACGGCAATGGCTGCTCCCCCTCAGGGTCTCAAGCAGCCCCCAAAAGGCAAAGGCGCAGCGCTGTTTGCAAAGCGACAGACTCGAATGGAAAAGTTTGTTATCGATGCCGAAGCAGTGGAAGAGCATCAGCGCGCCAGGTCGACCTCCCCCACTGCCTCCCTCCCCAACTCATGGAGGTATTCCTCCCAAGTCCGTGCCCCACCGCCCCTGTCGTACAACCCCATCCTTGCCCCTTTCTACCCCCCTGCTGCAGCCAAACAACCCTCCTCCACTAGCCCAAAGCTCAAAGGCAAGGAGAAGTCCAAGCAGCCCAAAAAACACATGACTAGTTTAGATGTGATGAAACACCAGCCTTACCATTTGGACTCATCACTCTTTGGCTACAAAGCAGTCCCACAAACCCAGCCCCTTACCCCTAGTCCAGAACCCGAGTTCAGGGCCCAGTCTAAACCTAGAAAGCCCCGATCTGCCCCTTCTCGTCTCAGGAAACTCGAAGCCATGTCCCATTCTGAAATGGTAAGTTCTCCAGAGCCTCCTGAGCCTGTGCCCACTGCTGCCGAGCCTGCTCCACCAGTCACCAAGCAGCCTGCCAAGCCCATTGTGGTTCCCGTTGCGGTACCCAAACAGGCACACCTCAAGCCCACCGTTGCTGACGATCACCACTCAGTGTCAAGCCTGTCTAGTTCTATCTCCAGCTTGCCCAGTTCACTGAATGCTGTCACCGCTACCTTAGCCCGCTTTTCCCCGGCGGCGCTCATTGCTAGGGGTGCACGGCAAATGGCTCCCAAGCCCATGTTTTCTGCAAAGAAACCTGCACAGCGTAAGCCCATTGCTGTCCAACACTAGTTCGAATATGAGTGATATTGAAAATTAATTTACATTCTACCTTTGCACCTTAATGAAAGAACAATTCACATTTGGGGGAAATATTTGACCATATCCTTGCTCTTTAAAGTCTTTTACTCATCCTTAGAAATTTGAACTTGATGATATTGGTGGCATCGGTTCTGAAATTTGATTAATAATTAGGAGGGGAAAATCACTCAGAAAACATGAAAAACGTCTTGATTATGGGACTTTTCGGTTATAGGTGAACAACAATTCTTTTTTCAAAGTCATGACACGCAAAAGCCAAAAAGATTTAACCACAAAAAAAATCCATATTGGACATAGAAACACAAAGTTTTAAACTTCTCAGGGTGAGAGAATAGCATAATTACATCTTTAAAAATATGTTCAAATATCCAATGGAATGGGAATTGCCTTTTAACTATTTTACATTTACAAAGGGAAATATAGATTTTTTTTAGTCTTGTACATGTGCAGTAAACAAGGATGTCCTTCCTGAAGGCAGAAGATGGACAGGGATTCATTTAGCTTGCAGCCGATAGCCTCATTGTACGCTGTCGACAGTCGTGTAAGACTACAAACACCATCTAGGCTGCGCTTAGCCAAGACGGTATCACATTATCGTCAGGAATAAACGCGAATCGAAAAAATGAGCAGAGTCAGCATTACTAGTTTGAGCAGCGAGTCGTTGCGGCTCAGAATAACCCGGGGGCTGGAGTGTGGCTATGAAGCACTCTCAAGAGGGGGTGATTATTGCACTCAATACTCACGTTATCACCCAGTGTCCACATAATGGAATTTGAACTCCCCATCAAATCGTTGTGTATTCATGTTGCGTCATAGTTAACAGCCATAAAGGTTAGCTTTCTGAGGGCAGATTTTCAAGCCTATAGGCAGCGCTTATTATTATTATTATTATTATTATTATTATATAATTACAGTAATATAATATATTTGTTTATGATGTTGGTTAATACCCATCTATCATAACTAAAATAACAATTATTATTGTTATCTCTCTAGGACTGCGATAATGTTTTGCAACTGGCGTATCATAATTATCGTTAGTAAGTAGGAAGACATCTATGACATTTCAAATTGTTGGGGAACTCATTAAACAGGTGCCAAACATTTTTTCTCACAAATATTGTCGTAGTTAACTCCAGTTCTTTGAGCAGTGGAAAGCCGCATGTTTGTAAAGTTGCATCTAAGCATAACAGCTGTTTGTTTAGAGCATTCTTCATGTTTTGTAAAATAAATATGATCTATTTAACGACCCAACTGTTACTACCCAACATTTTCCTATGCCACCAGTCCCTCCCCAACACAGTTTCATCCAGTACAGTATGCTGCTCCACCTTCGTTATAAAATACATATTTATTGACACTATATTCCTTTAGTGTATAACATCTCATTACTACTGGGATATATTATTATTGTTTCGGGAGGATAGAGAGTCCTTCATTCTCATTCCAAACTTTTATGGTAGCCATGCAATTCAAGCTTCAAGCATATTATTAGCATATTATTATTATTATTATTATTAACATTATGATAGGAGTATAACTATGGTAGTCATATTCCTTTAACCTTATTTTCACTGACCCATTTTAATTTTGTGACACCTCAATCTTCAAAACCTTTCTGATGTTTATTCTTTTCTGACTTTTTTCGTCAGCGTGGCCACATGAGTGTTTTTTTCCTCTATCTTCTTTGCTTGCTTCCTTTTTTGCTTGACAATCAGAAACTTTGCGTACTTCCAAAGTGCACTCCACTGAATAGTGTGCGATTTTTCAACTAGCAAGCGATGCTCTGACAGTTCACTATAAACTCTTCTATATGCCATTGCAACAGTGGTTGGACCGACCGCAAGAGTGTGCAAATTGAAAAGTATTTTCCTTATAAATGTCAAGGGACTTTATGGTTGTCAATCAGTGGTTCTGTGTCATCATCAGTAACTGGTTACTGATCATCTCTCATGATGCATGATCATCATACACTACCCTTCACGTTCCCCCAGCCTACTCTCCTCCCTAGGATGACACAGTAAAATGAATTGACCTTCCAAAAACACAAAGCGATGAAGGATAGCCTTCATCGTTAGAAAATAGAATCCTCCTTCACAATTTTTTTTAATAGACAAGTTCATGCTCGAAAACTGTATTTTGTCCTTCTTGTCTGGCCCTGATGAAACACACTTCTAGTGACTGTATACCAGCCTGTGAAGGACATCAGAGTGGAGCGAATTTGTCAAAATACAGCTCCAAGATGGTCGTGTGTTCTTCCAGATGAATAGAATGTCTACATTCTCTCGAAAGTCTGAGCCGGAAGATTAAACTGAATGGCTTGTGTGGATCATTAAATTGTGCGTGTGTCTGAAACAGGTCTACAGGAACGTTTGGGTATGGAATAGCACATCGCAAGATTCCGATATCACTTTTTCATAGGGTAGTGAGAGTGTGCGCAAACTGAATAGACGTGCTCAAAAATTGTTTAAGACGGTGACTGACACCGGAAGCTTCTTCATCTCTGCAATTTTGCCGGAACTGCCAATTTAACTCGCCAAGCATTCTTAGATTGTCAACAAAACCTGTCCCCTCTCATCTCTGGGTTGCCATACCCTTCTCCTTTGCTTCAGCTGAACACTTGAAGATGCCACAAACTTTCCTGAAACTCTAGAATAACCTTACTGCAAATCTTGCTCTCTCTCTCTCTCTTTCCATGTCTGTCCTCGCTTCATGTTCTGCACATTAAACACATTGTTCACCTTTTGCCTTTGGTCTTTCTTGTCCTCTTCACAATCTTTCTTCTGTTATGAAACATGCAATCAAGTACATGGTATGCGATTATTTTCTGATCTCACAGTGGCATTTTAAAGTAGATAAATAGTAACATTAGTTAATTACCTTGGAAGAGGATCTAATTTCTGGGATGATCTGTCAAATCCTTAGTTTCAGAGATGGCAAAAGTACTCAGATTTCCTACTTGAGTAGAAGTAAAATACATTTGTTGACAACAGTACAAATCACTGTTTAAAATATCTCCTCAAGTCAAAGTAAAAAAGTATGGCCTCCGAAATGAGGAATCAGTTTTTAAAGTACACAGTACAAGTTCTGAATTGTAATCAAAAGTACATTTAATGTAAAAAGTTCAAAGACATTTTGCATTTCATACCCCATGCGTTTTTGTTAAGCACACGCCCACATAGAAAATCAACAATGTGGGTGCAATTCTCAAAATCACCAAAAAGGGGAGATGAACACCACTATGAAAGCAATTCCAGTTCTCACGCATTGCGGTCCAGTGAAAAAATTAAATATATTATATAGTCTATATTTTAAAAGTACCAATCCTGTTTTGGGAAAAATAATTAGTAGAACTAGTGATATTTGTGTTCAAATCTATTGAGAACAGGTAACATCTTGACAGAGAAATTAATTCTTCTGAAAGTACAGATACTTGAAAAACATACTTGAGTACAGTAGCAGAGTACGGATTGGATATATTTACAGGGATGTTTATAAGCCATTTTATTCAGATTTCCATGTTAATTGTATCGGGCTTTGCTTCTGTGCCCTTTTTAAGTCATTGGGATGACTCTAAGAGTTGTCCAACCTGGGTGTACCAGTGCTGAGACCATGTTCTTGATAGTAACTAAAGTTATTTGGGTAAGTAACCCTAATGGGACTAAGTTATTTTAACGTAGTACTTACTGACATTACTCTATCAGATTGTCTCAACACACCATGAAGTCCCAGTTGATGTAAGGTCCACGCCGACCCCCCCCCCCCCTTTCCCCCTTTAATCTTCAGCTATCCTATTAAGCATGATGCCTCTGGCTGTGTCTGAAAATTCTCTGTGTAGTGCACTATATGGGACACACGCCTTTTTCTAGGGGTGTCCAAATACTCCCTATATAGTGCACTCAATGCATTCCACAATGCACCGCGAAAAGTACTGATGTACATCGATGTACCCTAGACCAAGCAATATCACCTATAATGCATTGCGAGACATATTAAAAATGACCTAACCAACAAACATGGCGTGGTGGGAGTCAGGGCTTGAAAACGAAATCATTTTTAATAACTTTCAATTCCGAACGGTTCAAACAGGCCTATGTTTAACGTTTTCATTCTCGGAACTGTTCCGCCCCCAAAATATAAGTCCTGAACCGGTTCGGAACGCAAATATTTTGTTCGTTCTTAAAGTTTTGTATGTTATGCAATGTTAAGTTTAGGTATAGTTTATACAGAAACTGGGTTTAAGACGCCATTACATTCACTTCCTCGTCTGTCCACAAGATGGAGCCCCAGACTGACAGTGAAAGTTGGCGACGAATAGTAAAGACTTTCACGGGGCTGGCTCTGTGGCACAGTCTGGTAAAACCCTGCATCCAGCCCCATTCAGTCATGTGCCTGCTTAGTTGACAGCACACGCAGCGCCGTGAGATCGCTTCCCCTCACAGTCATATACCGCAGGTCCGCTCATCCATGCTCTGTCATGCCGCTTTCACACTAATGCTGATGAAATGAGAAAATGGCGCTTGCGCAGAAAAAATACTGAAAATAAATAACGATTCTGACAGCAGGTGTGACATAGGTATGTATGTATATATTGGCATAATTGACCCATGGTAATGTAATGTGCAAATATGGAAATATTAATCATATTCATCTCGCAAAAAGAGCTGCAACCGATTAATTAAATTACTGGATTTGGTGTGTTTAGTATGTGTTTAGTATTTTTTTGTTATGGGGTGTAACCGAAAGGGAGACAAACAAACGTTTAAGGTATTTATTTTAACAGGAAAAGTACTCAAAGTCTCAAGGAGAAACACAGCAGCAGGCAGCCGGGCTAGGCAGAGGCGTAGCAAGGCAGGCAGCTGCTTGGGGCCCCCAGTGTTGGTAGACGTATAATAAGGTCAAGGATTAACTTGTTAAAAAAGATTGTTTTTTTGGAAGTGAATTGATAATTAATTTCCACTCCATTTCATGAAAAATTGAAAGAATACCTGTTCACGATGTGTTATGATTATTGAAATGGTGAAATGTTTGTAACTTGTGGAAAAATTATACTCATAACATTTTTAGGTCATTTATTTGAGTGACAAAATAAATCACCGTTTGAGGAACCCAACGGACCCTAGAATCACAAGGTGCAGCCACTCAGCTCTAACTCAGTCAACAGGAGCAAACCTGCACAGAGTCCCAGATTAACCATGAAAGAATACAAACAAAATGACCGGGTGGGTAACATGTATAATGTTGGTCCCAATGTCAGTCGCCATTCCCATTGTCATGGCCATTTGTATATGTTTTGTTTTCTCATTTCACAGTATTAGCAATCTATGTTTTTGACATATTCCAAATGCATAACCATAACTTGACAACAGTTGTGAACAGAAAAAAAATACATTTAAACAATAATTCATAGAGTCTACGCTATATCAGCATACGACTGCATGGTGCGCCGCCCTCTCTCTCCTCTGCTCACAGTGAAGTCACGCTGCCTTTGGCCAGCGGGGGGCAGCAGAGATTGCGTGCTTCATTACACGTTCATGCAAATTTCACGCTGTGTGAATATTGCCATGAATATGTATGTGAATTGGTCGATGGGTATAGCACCAGAACTTATGAATGAATGTTTTCATTTTTTAGAGAGGGAAAAAAATAAAAAAATAAATAAATAATAAATAATAAATAATTATTATTATTATTATTATTATTATTATTATTATTATTATTATTATTATTAGTAGTAGTAGTAGTAGTACAGGCACAGGCTACTTCTTTTCGTGCACTCTTTCTTGGTTTAGTCTCAAATCGAGCACCTCCATTTGTATTGGACACTTTGGCATGTTGCGCTAACAACATCGCCAGCGAATGGACTACAATTGTATGTGTGCTCGTCCGGGATGTCAAATTCACTCCATTTCCGCTAGTTAGGCAACATGACACCCATGTGGGCAGTCTTGTCCACACATTCCATCCGGGCATTTTAATTCCACTGAAATGTAACCAAAAACTCTTTAAAACATAAGTGCACACACAAGTGCGACATTTGAGAGACACACACACACAATACTGTCTACTGACATTCTTTTAAATGTTTTTTTCCAGCCCATTCAGGCTGTTTTTTCCCAAGCTTTATTTATTAGGGTTAGTGGAAACAGGCGAAGATGGGGGGTAGACATGCGGGAAATACGACGGAAATACGTGGGATTCGAACCACCGTCTCACCGCGCCATTAAGGCATATGTGTGCGTTCCAGTGCCCTGCCTAACAGACTGAGCTACTGGGAAGCATGTCTACTGACATTCTAACATTGCTGCTACTAACTGCAATAGGTCTGTTTCACGTGATGTCACTGCTTGGCAGTGGCAGACATTTTGGTGGTATCACGTACGGTTGAGTGGTTTACCGCTTCATGTCCATTATATTGTGGCAAATACAATAGACAGAGCTAGGCTGCCACCTGAAGACTTTTAAACAATGTTATGCAAATATCGCTCTCTGCCTGTTCGTCTGACTGCGATGATACCACCATAATGTCTGCCGCCACCAAGCTGTCACGTCACCGCGCAACATCCCTAATTGGAGAACACAACACAACGAGGTGCTACGAATTCCCTCCAAACTCGACCTTCTCGCGGCTACACGTTTAGTTTTCATTTGTTTTTGTGGTGCCTTGTGGTGTCCTCTCTGGATGCTCAGTCACAGAGTCTAACGCGGAGGTGCCTCAGATCCACTTTTCAAATGACCAAGTGGGTGAGATCACATCGGCAATTTTAAATGTTCAAGTAAAACGGTTTTATACCAATTGAATTGCTATATATTTTCGTATCATACATTTTAAATGCCGTTATTTCATTTAACCCGAAGTTGCAGAAATGCATATCATAATTATATCATTGTAGAGGTAGGTGTGAAATGAGGAAACAAGCCTCTAGCATAATGCTCCTTTATTGTCAAGAGACCAAGCAGAAAGAGAATGAACACCGACATCCCTGGTGTCTTAATCCGACAGCCCAGGGGTGTGTGTAGATGACATCACAATGCAGTTACAATTGCCAAATATGGGCATGCAAGTGGTGGTCATAGGCTGTCACAGTGTCTACGTGTGTATGGAATTTCATATGCCATATTTTTACATTTTAAAATAAAGATAATACATGTAAATGTGACCTAATGTGCAGATCTGGTATAAGGTGTGCTAGAACAGATCTGACAAAGGAAGGAACACTTAATGCATATGATGAAGTTTCCATCTTCATGTCTGACCACCAGGGGTTGAGTCGGAGCTTCTCGATGACGCTCCCCACCCGCCTGAGACCTCCAGAGTCCGTTCCTGGGATGAGTTGGAATGCTGGCTGTGGACGCTCCCCACCGCAGAGACAGGTTAGTTGAAAAGAAACACTGGGGGAGTCATTTTCCCCCACCATTACTAAGGTCACTTCCGGTGCCTTATTGTTGCTGATGTCAACTCTATTGTTGTTGATGTCAACTCTGGTACTGGACCGAGGTCCGAGCACACAAAACAGACAAAACGAACACAAGTTCAAAAACCGACCACTAGATGTCGCTCTTTTTACATAAATATTGATGGAATACAGTCAAAATCCGATTTGAAGGTATGCACAGAGTGGTCACATGTTCTTCTGGACCAATAGCCTGGCTGCTCCTACTAGTAATTCCAAAAAGAATGAGAAAATGGAACGGGTTGCACAGATTATTAAATCATGCATTGGTGGGTCACGGCTGCGAACGAGAGCATTTGGGTGTGGAATAGCACACCGCAAGTTACCACCATCTGTTTTAAATAACCCTGTAGATGTGCCACTGAGTAGACATGTTGAAAAATAGTCAAAATAATACATTTAACCGGAAATACCTGCCAAACTATCTATAGGTTGTGACGTCAGGTTGCACCTGATGTCACGACTTGGCGGCAGCCAAGACATTTTGCTGGTATCACTTACAGTGAAGTCTACGTATACGTTGGTTAAGTGGTATTATTTCCACATCATGTCCATCAGATAGGAGAAAATACAACTTCATAGTTATGCTGCCATCTGCTGGCGATTTATAGCATATTGCGATGGATAAATCAATAATAGAACACTTTTAAATGGACAATGTTAAACAAATATCGCTCGCCGCTTGTTCATCTGACCGCGATGATACCAGCAAAATGTCTGCCGCTGCCAAGCCGTGAGGCCATCGCACTACTGCCCTATTAGGTCTGCGTGATTATGGTCATGATTATTTGGATCATAATTGACATAAAAATGGGGGTCCGCGTTGGCCGTCATTCTTTATTGAGAGAGATGGATTACAGGATTAAATCGGAAACTGGGATGAAGAGTTGGGGGGAGACATTGCTGAAAAGCTGGATACGGGATTAGAACACTGCTCGACCTATAGTCCGGGGGGGCGCGCTCTATAACAACATTGACACCGCGGCCCCCAGACATCACGATTGTTAATCAGGATTATGAAATAACGATAAACTACTGAATTTTATTGCACTTCTTGAAGAACCAGAATGTAATTTAAACTCTAAGTAAGAATGTACTCTGTAAGGAATAAGCAAAATCGCGATTAATGTGATTAATTTTGCAGCATTAGCGTAAATATGTGCTTCTAGGTGACATGGCAGTACGTGAAGCCGCCCACGCCGTGGGAAGCAGCCTGTCGGAGTCCTCTCGGCTCCGTGGACGAAGCGTTCACCTTCTCACCGGGAGCCATCATCTCCAGCGTGCACCAGGCCGCCAGTCACCGCCACTCCCTGCCCCGGCCGCCTGCCGACTGGACGCGCCGCGTCTCCCTGCAGAACCCGCACCCCTCCGTCCGTGGATCAGGATACTGCCCTCCTCAGCAAGCTGCCCTGCCCATTGCGCGCCGAGGATCAGCTTCTTTTTTGAGGCCCTCATTCTAAATTAGAGGTTTAATGTTTAGTAATCACTGACTAATGTATTATTACATTAATTGGCATAATTGGCAAGGAATGTTATCATTGTTATTGATATTGTAGAGAGGCCACTCCATGATAGTTATAATCAGGGCTTTGAATCTATATTTTTTCACCGTTGCGAACAGAAATGGAATTATAATCTTTCCGATTATGAGTTCCACCAGTAAATTTATGTTCCAAAACCAGTTAGAGCAAAAAAAAAAGTTTCTGGAACGGTTAATTTCGTTCCTGTCACCCGGATTTAAGTTGAGGATCGTCGCAGGCGTGGCCGGGAAGGGAGAAAACTTTGAGGAACAAAATAAAACCGCTATTAACTGGTCACCATTATTTTTAAGTGTTACCTGTTCTAGAACATAATATAAATACATTTCTGTTTTCGTTTCTGTTCCATGTAAAATACAAAAGGTTCCCGTTTTCGTTCCGTCAACCGGTTCAAAGTCCTAGTTATGATTGGTTTCAATGCTCTCTTTCGATGCATAGCTAGCAAGTCCGTTGTCGTTTCCAACGGACGTAAGAATTCCCAACTATTTCCATGTAAGTCGACTATCGCAGACGATGACCAGCAATGTTAATATAAGCATGAAACAAGGTGAAAATTCCTCAAAAGCACCAAATGACACATCATATTTTACAATCTGTGCTTGTAACAGAATGTGCACCAACGTGGGTCATCGCTTCTGCAGAGGCGCTGATCCAGTGTAGTGCTGGGTCGGTAGGTCGATTCCTGACCATTCGTAGATGGTGTCGCACCATCGTTTGGGCGGTCTGTTTTTGCTTATTTTACTTATTCTTCTAACCCCTCAAGGCACAGTATTGTTAGGCCACAGTATTGTTAGAACACTTTATATGACATCTACTTCTGTTATTGCCGTTATTGGTTTGAGTGACGGTTGTTTCTGTGCTCTGTGCAGCATTGCTTTGTCATTGATTATTATGATACTTGAAGGATTTCCTTGGGTCGTCATACACAGAGGGCTGGCATCTGTGGATTCAGCTGGGATCCAAAGGCTTGTAAGACATGATATCACATAGTTTAATCATGTTAGAGCCAAATAGATTTTCACTGATGTTTGATATTCTCCACAGATACTATTCAAACACAGCAGCTCATAATGTGAAGAGGAGGATGCTTACCTTTTTGAAAAACATGTCATTAAGCATTTCTGCATTTTACTAAGATGTCTTTTGACATCTTTGGCAGTAAGCACACAAGAGTTCAACTAAGGGCAAAACAATCACAGAGCAGTAAGCATGGTATGAACCAAGGTAGCAAGTGTGCCGTTTCTGTGACACATACATTAAATTTGAACAATCTTATATAAAAAAAAATCTGCAAGTACCATCAGCTACATATTTGCTTAACTAAGGGTTAACTAAGGTTAGAATAACGAATGGGCTTAACTAATGCTTAACAAGGAGTAATTGTAGGAGTCATTAGCTAATGATTAAGTAATGTGAAATAATTAAATATAATACTTAACTAAGGGTTAACTAAGGTTAGAATGATGGTTAACTAATGCTTAACTAATGCTTAATTAATGTTCAACTATGCACACTTATTATGAAGTGCTACCTACAAATTCTAAGTAAAGTGGACTTTGTCTTCAAATGCCTTCGGACAATAACATAGCAGCTGGCATCTCTTAT
>OMKY01117644.1:0-12846 GCA_900302395.1 Bregmaceros cantori | reverse complement strand
AATGTACACACCCGCTAGGATTTTTCGCAATATATAAAAGATATTAAGCATTAAAAATTCCACATTTAAAAACTTACAATAAATAGTATATGCAGGCATTTCATTAGGATAAAATTTTCATAAGATCTACAGTCATTTTTAAAAAGACAACTCTTCCATTTTTATGAAAAGTCCCTTGATCATCCGAAATGCTAAAATGAATTCTTGGCGTTGGCTTGATTGAAAAAAATAAAAATAAAAGAACAAAAATAAAAACATAAAAAAAGGTCCGGTTTCAGTCGTGGTTTTCCCGCTTGGAACAGTGAGCTCGTCACCAGTTCTTCGTCCTCTCTGGTCGTTTTTTGTAGACATCCCTTATTTTTAGTGTTATACACCAGTGGTTCCCAACTGCCCCAGTATAGACATATTCTTCCAAAGTCACGTATAAAAACGTGCATCTGTTTAAAAGGTTGAATTGATACAAAATAAAAATAATGAAAGTGGAAGACAAGTACGAATGAAAATTCAATTAAAAACAGCGACTTGCCTCTTTAAACAAGTGAAACAGGGCGTTTGCTTAATCCAGTTTCTCCACTGTCAATTGAATCACAATAATAGTAAATAAATGGCTGGAATCCTCTTGAATAAGCTTGGCTCAGCCATTTCTTTGTAAACTTGTGTTCAACAGTTGAGAACCACTGCTTTTACACCACACCGGAGAGGCTGACATCCAACCACTGGATCAGAGCATGTTCATGATGAAGTTGTAGAGTTGGGTCAGAACCACCATGTGGACGGGCAGGCAGGAACGCCGGTCCTGGGTGGCTGGGTCACAGGTCAGCCACGAGAGGGCGTTGTATTGCTCCAGGACAAATCTGGAATGAAAAGCGGAGAGGGGTTAATACGAAGTTAAACCCTCTTGAAATTTGGCCTGGCGAGCCAGAACGTCTACGCATCGCACATCGCTAGACGTTGCAATGGGTCTGGGAAAACCAGGCAGCCGTCGCTCGTATCCGGGCCAATCAAATTATTTGTATCGAAACGTGGGCAGAGGTTGGTACGGGTAGCGCAAGATGTGGGCGTTTGGTTGTTATGCCTCCATGCACCTTGTCCTTCAGTTTTGTGCTGTGATTGGATAACACAATTTGATTCACCCTTTTGTCTTCTTTTTTTTTCATTTTTCGACCCTGGCTTTACCAGACCCAATGATCGTTGTAATCACATGCAATGTGTGGACGATTTGTTTGCTCTGGCTAGTCAGGCTACTTGAAATTCGCAATGAGGGCTGGATTAAACAAACACAAAATCTGTTGACTTGAATTTCAAACTTTTTCTTCTAAAATAAATACCTTCAGATTATTTTCTCTGCAATTATATCTGTGTGAGCCCCTTACACATACACAAATACATATGGGACCGTTTTGTAGAAAAAGGGCAACTCGCACCAGGACACTTGCAATCCTCCAATATCAAATCGCAGGGATTTTAATTTCCTCTCCAACTTCACGGCAACTTTAGCACACATCTATCCACTTTCCCACTCAGACATGCAGACGGCCGGAAACTCTGGTGTGAGAGTCCGATTTTCATTCTGTTTCTCTTGTCCGTTTCAACATATTAGGATCTCGTCTTACCAAAGATCCAGGGAGTACCAAAACAAGGCGACGCTCTGGTCGAACCATAGTAGTACTGTCCCTTCTTAAAGACACAAATTTAACGTCATAAACGATTGTATCCGAGTGGTGTGATTTGAACCTCTAGATCTATTATATTAACAAATATTGATAGTGAATGAATTTTTTTTGAACCACAACAATCTCCAGTTGTTGTAGGACAGTAAAATATTATAATAATTCCATACCTGAGCACATCGGAGGTGTGGTTGGAGTCCAGAGGGTGGGAGTGTTTGCTGTGCAGGAGGTCGTCTGACTGGACCGACGATACGTGGAGATGCAAGGAGGCCTGGGGAACAACACATAGTTAGTACTTAGAATTAGAACGCACAGCTGTCCACAAGGGAATAAAAACCGAAAACTTTTTTTTTAAACGCATTTCAAAATGTACTGTCCACACAGAAGAGGATCTGAAAAGTTGCCGTACCGAGTCAGAGGCGGCAGCCGGTTGTGCGGTCTGCCTGGACACGTGCGATGTCTGTAGGAGAAATAATTTTGGCGGGCCTCACGGCTGCTAACAGGTAGGCATCGGGGAGCAAAACATTTCCTGTCTCAGCTGCTGAGGAACTGAAACATTTAGAACTGACATTTACACTGAAAAGTCCGGAGTGTGGGTCGTTTAGTGTGGTTTTGATTTATTGTATTGTCGTTGTGATTGTGTTTTGTAATGTCTTTTTTTTTGGTTTACATACGTTTTTGTGAGAAAAACAAAACAAAAACTATTATGCGGGTGCGCGGTGGGTTCTAAACCCTTCTCCGGGTTGAAGTGAATTATATATTCTTATTGAAGTCATTACCATAGACACAAGGCAGTTTATCAAAGTACATACTAAATCCATAGTGTACCTTGAGGAAGAGTGGACACTGGTTCTTGGCGTGGGGGCAGGCCGACCAGAACCACTCGGGGAGCGGGCCGGCCTTGGCCGTGGAGATGAAGTAGCCCAGAGCCATGGGCTGCTGGAGGATGTTCAGAGCCTCTTCGTGAGACTCCATCCGGTCCGCGTTGTGGCCCTGAAGACCAACAGTCAGCCGCAGGTCAGTCAAACCTCTAATTAGTGGTTTCCTCAGGACCACCCAATGATTTCTAAAACTTTATTCATACAGCACCTTCCATGCAGAGCAACACAAAGTGCTTTACAAGAACAGAACCAAACGGTACAAAATGAAGTTCAGCCTCTCAATATAAGCAAACAGGTTAATACTTCAGACATACAAAGTAGGCAGATGAAAGTGACATTCTAGTTAAAAGTCAGGTCAAAGACTGACAAAAACTGACAGTCTACAGGGCGCTGAGGGCTTCCGGCAGACTATTCCACAGTCAAGGGCCGTAGTAACTGAATGTGGCCTCTCCATGTGTTCGGGAATTAACTTGCGGTACGATTACGAGATCAGTGCCCAAGGACCTCAGGGTCTGCGGTGCCTACAGCAGATCAGTTAAACATTAAGTGCCTGGTTTGTCAACTTGTTTGAAAACTAATGAAAACATTTTTTAAAAATCCTTAAATTGACAGGGAGCCAGTGCAGCAATTTTAAAATTAGGGTTCTCCTAAAAGCCTCTAATGGACATAAGTCACTTTCCATCCGTTTCAATGCAACTCCTGTGCTGTAGAGCATCAAATGTGGCAGACAACACCGAGTGATGGGCCACTACTGATCCACTACAAGCTGCACATTTATTTTTGTTGCTTCATGGGATTTTGATATAAATTCCCCACTTGCATTTCTTGGATTATTGTTGCTCCCGATAGCCAACTTCGCAAAACCTCTCAGGACTTAATTATGCTACTTGGTCACCCTAAGAATTTGGACAACACTACAAAAATAAGGCACCTGGACGACCTTCAGCATGTCAACTTGGCATGCTACTGCCAATTTATGTCTCACTCAATTTGCGTTCTTTGCATTTGTGTTTGTTGGCACTCCGAGTTTGCTGCTGTAAAGAATTGCATTATGTTCCATAACTAATTCCATTCATTAGATTCACAAGTTTACATCTTGTTGAGGTCGCGTCCCCACAGTCAGATACTACATGCCCGCTCGTGCCGGCTCTGTCGTCCCCTTTCACACTAATGGCGGCAATAAATATGCGTCGGAAAAAGGTAACTTGCCTTGCTGCAGTCTCCTCCAGCATGATAGTGGGATCCGGGGGAGTGGACGGGGGAGGTGGTGGGCGAGTTGGGCAGGATGTTGATGAGGTCTGGATCCATCATGTCGTTGTCCAGCAGGTCGAAGATGCCCATGCCTTCAGAACCATCTGGGAAGGAAGGAGGAGGTTAGTACATGGGTCTGTTCAAGTTATGTTAAGGTGAATCACAGTAATGAGATATGAATCACAACAACGTGTGAGGTTATTTTTCATTATATTATTGTATCATTGTATTAAGCGATATTAAAGGGGGGGTGCGATGACGTGAAGTATTTTATTTGGAACAACACTTATCTGCTGGAAATTCACACTTTTCGTGGAGTGTGTAGCGCAGTGGAGAGCACTTTGTGAAGTATGTTTTGTGGCTCATTTTAGTCTAGCTTTCACTTAGTTGGCAGCATGCTTTCTACGACAGCCCTTTATACTAACCCTAAAATAAAAACTAGAAAATGGCCCTCAAAATATACATAATATATACAAAGTATTTTCATCGTCGATGACGATGTGGTTTAAGGCAAAGAGATGTGATTTCTACTCCCCTTGACGCCTTTCTGCGATCAGCATAATGGAGGTGTGACTCTACAAGCTCTGACATCATCGGATGTCCCCTCCCATCAGCTATAAATCAGTGATACTTCCTGAAATGTGTCTGTTTGGCCATTTTCCCTGCTTTAGCTCATAGCTTAGCTAGCCGATACCCGGCCAATGTCCAGTACAGCTTAATAAATCAACCCTCTTGACATTACAATGTTGTCAGAAGTGGGATTGTTTGGAATCAACACTTTTATGGCTGGCCGTCATGAGCCACAACACCGGAAAACCCAAATTAATTTAACAAAATAAAAAATAAAAGATGAAACAGGGTTCTGACCGGTGTTGATGGGGTTGAAGTTGATGTCCATCTGTTCGTTGTTGTTGGTGTTGACCTGCACCACGGCCGATGTGGGGAACACCAGGATGTGGGTGCAGGACGTGTCCTGTGGCGTGCTGAGCTGGGACGTCTGCATGTTGAGCGTGGTGCTGCGGCCAAACACCGAGCCAGTAGACACAGAATCTACAACACACCAACACACAGTTAGAGAAATACTGGCAAGAACGTGTGATAACTATGCAGTCAGCCCCGTCTGCTAATAGGATATCCCCAAAACGTGAAATAAACCCCAGTGAACTGTAGGAATTGTGACGCCACAGGAGCCTTTTACAGTACAGGACAGACTGGACCAAACAAATTCGGCCATCTTGAATTCAGTCATGAAAGTGTTGGCCTCTGACATCTAAAAAAAGTGTAAAACGTTTTCAGTAAAACCTTGTAAATATTGCAGAGTCAGGCTTTCTGTCATCACCGGGGCATGGCGGTACAGGGTGTTATTGTCAGTGTCTAAGAATTGGAAGGTTCTGTTCCTGTCCAATTTTCCCTTGGGAGGAATAAAAATGATATTGACATCTCAGTTAATCTACCTCTTATAAAGTGTTGCCAATTAGCATAGAAGATTTTGTATGATGTGTTATCACACAAAGAAAAAAGCCATCTAAAAAGATGTTGTGCTTTATATGAAATAGAATGTATAAACGTTATCTTAAAACCAAAGAAAAACAAAGCCAAAGAAATTTGGAGCAAATCCATCTGCCCAGCCAGAAATGGACCAAACAAAAATTTGGCCATCTTGAATTCAGCACTTTTGTAAGCGTTTGGCTCCAAATTCAACCTACCCTAGAGCATTAACACACCCAATCTGGGACAAATCAATCCGTTCAAAAGTTAGTGTCGCGCTGGGGGAGCACGCAAAAGACATTACATCCCCTACCCTGCGTTCCGGAGGTATATAATGAATTAATTGTGGCTCAGGTGTAGCGGCTCTACCTGGCATGATAACGAAGGATCCCTGGGGTTCCATGGAGACCAGGCACACGCTGAGGACACTGGGCGTGTCGGCTGGAGAGATGCCACAGGTCTTGCAGACTTCTTTCAAACGCTTACTGAGGGACTGCAGATTCCTCCTGCTCAGCAGAATGCTCCAGTCTGGGGAACACCATGTTAAGATGAATAGGCTGCTATAGAACAGGTGCATATGTAGTGTAAGGACATAGCAGGTTTTCATTGTTTTCTATCCTTCTTTGATGCGCAATTGCACCTCTGCTCCAAGCCAGCCCCTTACACTCTTATTGCTGTGGCTTAGATCAGAGGATCTTGGCCTTTTGCAACCCCAGGACCCCTTTTAGTAGCTTAAAGTAACTTACGGACCCCTTGTCTTCAAGAAATATAGCCAATATCTTCCAGCTGGAAATCAATAATAAGGCTCTAACAGCTTGAATGGAAATGGATTTGAAACAGAAAATGAACAACAACCTTAGTATCACTAAACTGCTGGAATCATCGATGCATTTATCAACACATTCAGACCTTTTGCGGACCCCCGGTTTGAAACTGCAATTCCATTTTGTAGCAGAGTCTGAATAATTCATATAGTGCACTCAAAATAACCCATGATGCATTGCGAAATGCAGTCAAAATGACCTAAAATACAAACATGGTGGGAGTCAAAAGCGAACGACCATGGCAAATAGTTATAAATGTTAAGCACTTTTGACTTTGTGTGATGATTGTCGAATTTTATGTTATAAAATTTTATACGTTGCAGAGTCTAGTGTCCGAAAACGGCTGTGGAGTGCACTTTAAGTGAGTGCACTATATAGGGGTTAACAGTGTTGTAAATTACCTCTTAGCTCTCCGTGGCCCATCCTGCCGAGTCGGCCAATCACCACTCTCCATGGCAGCGAGGTGACCTGGACGAGGTCCAGACACCAGTCCCACAGCTTCTGGAGGGCCACGCGCCGCACAGAGCCTTTTTTCCTGCGGGCCCTGGAAAGACAGACCAGCAGTTTATAGTGTGTTTATACAGGACGCCACAAAGCAACAAAAAGCATTCAGTAAAAATGTGTGATGTGCGTCATTAGCTTCTGAACCAGTGCCAGAACTGCCTGGCACATTATAGGGTGAACTTTTGACACAGATTACCACTAGAGCTGACAATCTCTCATCAAAGAGGCCATTTCTATTATAAGTATTTTTTCTTCTTCAATTTTTTATTGACAGGATTTTATTTATTTATTTTCATATGTTCCAAGTTTTTAAAAAATATATTATGAAAGAAATCATCACAAATATTAGTGTATACATTGTAATGAGTATGTGAAGAAGTAATTAACTTAATTGTTTGCTAATAATTTTGTACCACAGGTACTAAACATGTGCACAGGAGTACATTAGTGTAAGCTCACCCGGTCAATTCATGGGAAAATGGCGATTAAGCCAATAAAAAACAACATCGAATTCCATGATGTTTTCCATGACCCCAGACTCCCTCACCGGTTGGGTACGTCGATGCTGATGATGCAGGTGTCCAGCATCTCTCCGTGCTGGTCGGAGCAGGCGGCCAGCAGCCAGCGCTGGTCGTGGGACAGGCAGTAGGCCACAAACAGCACGTTATACTTCTGGGCCGCCTCGCCAAACGTCTCGCCCAGCTCAGTCTGCTTGTCCTTGATGGGCGCCAGGATGAACGGAGGAGTGTACAGACGCACACACTCGGGCCTCTGAAGAAGAGAGTACAGACACCAGTCAAGAAATTGGGCAAATGCGTATAAGCAACCGATATATTGTAGTTTATCAGCTGAAATCAACCCACACTTTGAAATGTGGTCACAGTGATTATGTTTTGCATTGTTTAACTTGTTTAGACTCAAGTAGGGGTGTGGCGATTTGAAAATTTACACATACATCCATGTACAGTGAAATTCTTCCTCTGCATTTAACCCAACCCATGAGCAGCGGTGGGCAGCCATGTGCGCAGTGCCCAGTGGCCATGCACTGACTGGAGCAGGTTTATTAGAACTGGGTTTTTTGGTGGTGGAAACCAGAGTGCCGGGAGGAAATCCATACAGACACGGGTAGAACACTAGGTCCTTTCCACACAGAAAGGACCTGGGATTCAAACCGCGTACCTTCTAGCTGTGAGGCAGCAGTGCCAATCACTGTACCACCGTGCTAATAAGTAGTTATTGACAAGGAAAGACCATTCACCTCGGGACTCTTGAGAGCCATGTCAATGGCTAGGCCGGGGCCGAAGCCGGTGAGGGCCTTGAAATGGGTGGAGCCAGGCAGGGGGCGTCGACAATGGGTGAAGATTGAGAAGGCCAGAGACTTCAGATGCTGGGCGTAGAGGTGGCGCTCCCCGCTCCGCACGGGTTGCAGGAGGTACTGGCACGGCACAATCTGTGGACCACAATCAACCAGAATCAAATGTATTGCCATCTTCAACAATGCAGGTTCAGACTAGGAATGTTTTTCGGTAAACCAGTGCCAGAGACACTAGAACGAGAAAAATATTCAAAGGAGCAAAAAAAAACAAACAAAAAAAAAAAAAGATAAATTATAAGGAGCAAAAATGTCAACAAGTTATTAAGTACAGAAGTGCGGCAATGTTGTTAAGAGCAGATCAAAATGGGCTATTAACAGGGCAGTCTGTAGTGGGGGTAGACTATGTGAGGTGTGGGGGTAGACTATGTGAGGTAAGGGGGTGGGGTATAGGTGAACTGAGGATAGGAGTGGCACGACTTCTGGAGTTCCGTTGGTGGCGAGTTTGGGTCGTCCAGCAACCGTTTGGCAACGGGCTAAAAACTGTAGGCATTGTGAAGCATAATTCCATTCCAGCATTCCAAACCCACATCTTGCGATGAATGACAGGACACCACCTCATAGACAACATAAATAAAAACCTGTTGTACCATCTGACGACCCTAGAGGGCAATAATGCACCATAAATAATTAGGAGTCTCTCAGCCAGGCAGCTCTCTCGTCTCTGGCACGAGCGTGCTAATTTCATAAAGAAAATGCTTAAGAGTTTAAACAAATTATTTTTTTACTCAAAACTAACCATAGGTGTATTCACACCATTCAACTCATTCAGAATTTCAAATCCTATTTTGCGTCCTCACTGACCTGCAGAGAGACGGCGTTGCGGATGCGTGGTGGCAGAGCTTCCAGCAGCTCAAGGTAGCAGAGCAGCAGGCCCAGGGTGTAGGCGCTGGAGCGCACCTCCCCGCCGTGCTCCCCGTCCTCGTAGCTGAAGGGGTCCACCATGTACACAACCATGGCCGGCGGGTACGACGTGGCGTGTGACTCGCCGTCCGTCGGCTTGCCCACCTTGTCGCGCTCCATCGTGCTGAGCGACAGGATAGAGTGAAGATAAATAGAAATTCAATGGATAATATTATTCAGATTTCATTAATGTGTACGGTCTAATGTAACAGGACAGTCACATTTTTTTCCCCAATAGGACTGTTGCACGGTGACCTCACGGCTTGGCGGCGGCAGACATTATGGTGGTATCATCGCGGTTAGACAAACAGGCAGAGGACGATATTTGCCCCTATACAATGGACGTGAAGTGGTAAGGTATACCACTCAACGGTATGTATATGTACACTTCACCACTTGCAATACCATACGCAATATCAGCCGCCACCAAGACGTGACGTCACACGCCAGCGTTCAAAATAGCGGAATGCAGTGGAAACCACTTAGTGATCACGCTTGTCCGGAGCAAGTTTATATAATATATTATAAGCGGATGATCACCAAAACCGAAGCTACAATATTATTATTTCTTTTATATCTCACAACGCTGCGTGTAGAACCCCTGTGACCACGTGCGGACCAATGGGGTGGCCGCATTATCTCACAAAACTGTACAACCCTGTGGACAAATGGGGTGGCCGCATCATCTCGGTTGCACCAACTTGTAGCTTAATGAAACGTGGCATCGTCTCAATGTTTGTACAATATAGGCAACATATAAATACTTTTAAAATTCTTGCACATGTCCATTCATAAAATGGCCAAAAATGATCACTATAAGCAATTTCTAGATTACTAAAACCAAATTATTTAAACAGCATTTGTATGGAAGTGATTCCGTCCCAAGCCTTTTGATCTCTATAAGCAGATGATCAGTATATTCGTGATCACGTTAAGCGGTTTACACTGTCGTCCAATAGTTAGCGTCAGCCATCAGCTGAGCTTTCTCTGCTGTTGACAGCAGAAGAGACTGCCTTTACAATCGCTGACGCAGTCGAGGCCACGCGAGGACACAGCCATCATAATGGCTGTGTCCGAAATCGCTTCCTATCCCCTACTCCCTACACCGCCATTGCGGTCAGTGCACTCACTTATAGTGCACTCAACAGCAACGGCTGAGATTTCGGACACTAGAGTCGGCGCCGTTGAAAATGATTATAAAATATAATTTAAAAAAATATAATTATACAATTCAAAAACCATGACAAAAAGTCAAAGGCACTTACATTTATAACAATTTGCAGTGGTCGGTCGCTATTTACTCCCGCCACGCCGTTTTTGTGAAGTTTAGGCCATTTTTAAAACGTCTCGCAATGCATTATGGGTTATATTGCTCCGTCTAGGGTACATCCGATACTCACTCCTTTTTGCGGTGCATAGTGGGATACTTTCAAGTGCACTATCTAGGGTACATGGAGAAGTCGGACACCTCTACAAAATGGCGTGCACCCCATATAGTGCACTATATGGGGGTTATGGAGCGATTTCGGACACAGCCAATAATTCATGTTTATTTTACTCAATTTTCTAATTTGAGGAGAGATTGACAGCCCTATTATATATTGCAACCAATGTTACTGTACCAAAGAGACAACGTTCCACAATGTTTCCCAGTTACAGCAATTTGGATTAAAAAAAAAAAAATCAATTGTTCAGCCATATATGGAAAAGGCAAACACAGAAAACAAAAGACAAACGACATACCTCTCAACCGGCGTCTCTGGTGCTTGGTTCTCTCCAGGCCCATTGGATCCCTGAGGCGTCATCTGGGGCCCGTTCTGCGAGGGGCCACTCTGCATGTTAGAAGACGCCCCAAAGGGGGTGTAGGCGCTGGGCTTGGCGGAGTTCAACGCCGCCACGTTCTGGGAGCCGGGCGTCGAAGACGAAGAGGAGGAAGGACCGGTGGTTCCGTTGCCCTGGGTGGGCTGCTGCTGAGGGGTGGGGGTGCTGGGAGTGCTGGAACATGGGGGACCTGAGCTGCTGGGTGGAGTGTTGATGGTGGAGGAGGGGAAGGCAGCGGGCGCGGGGCTGCGCTGGGTCAGCAGCGAACTGTCCAGAGGCTGGGCCGACAAGTAGGGAGCTGCAACCCAGGTTCAATATGTATGTTCAATACCAGTGGGCAAAGACTGGTTGAGTAATCGTTGAGTCATCATTTACAGAATTAGTCAACAAATCAATTGGAAAATAAATGTCTATGAATCACCAAGACATCGAAAAGCTAGTCAAAAATGTACACATGGTTGGACCACCCATACTGACATATTGTCCAATGCAAATTCCATCTTATTTGATTAAATGCGATAATCCAAAACATTAAATGGACTGGGGACGGGACCAATTTGAAAAAAATTGCGATTGCAATCATGATTTCTTATCTATGTACCGAGACTGCCAAATTTACAATAATATTGAAAATCGGCCCATCCTTACAATGGACATATTAACATAAATGTGAGAAAAACAGCATTGTTCATTATCCACAGAGATCCTTTGTTTATGTATGTGCACCAAGAGATGAGTCAAGCCGAAAAAAAAAAAAGTTTCCAATATTAAACCTTAGGTGTAAATAGGACTCAAGTATTCGTAGCAAGAGATGCAAAATGATCTCCACAATGTAGCAAATCTTTAAAAAATGAACATCTTTGTCAATCAAAGTTCAGTGAAAAACGCTCAAACAAGGTCAAAACGCTCGAATGAAATGGAAAAAGAGTTAACATTTCAAGTTGATCGCTGCAGCGCTAAACTAAACGGTCACCTGACATCTACATGTGACTCTGGAGTTTACGATGCAGTGGAAGTCATCTTACCCAGATCATAGCGGCACGCTTGGGCAAAAAGCTTGAGTTTGTTGACTGCGTCGCTGTTGCCGTCCCGGGCCGACATCTTGAGGAACCAGTCGCCGAGCGGCTGGTCGCTGGGAGAGGAGCCACGGCTTTCGGCCACGCCCACCTTGATGATGCCGTTCGCATGAGTCTTGCATATGGGTCTGTGCTGACCCAGCTGACATGCCTGGTGGGGGAGACGCCAGTGTTAATGGCTTTCTGTCAAAATAGACATGGGCAAACTATGGCCTCGGGCCTGATAAGTAGTTTTTAATCCAGCCTCTGAACTTCTAGTATAAATACATGTATACAGTGTTGGCATACAGGATTTTGTACAGGTGTTATTACACAAGGAGAAAGTCAGACATCTTGAAAGATGTTTTGCCTGATATGAAAACCTTCATCTTAAAACCAAACTATTATAAAAACAAAGGTAAATAAATGTAGGGCATATTCAGCCATCTTTCAAGTGTTGAAAAATCATCAGTTCATTAACCCACACCTAGCAGCATTATCACTGAATCTGGGACAAATGCATTAATCTGTTCAAAATCGTTGTGAAAGTAACATGAAGAGCTTAGGGGGTGGCACACGTAAAACCCATTAGACACCCAACAATCCCCGTTCCGGTGATATAATTGTGTAGCCTGGCAAGCCAGAACCAACAATTCGTCTATGCATCGCACACGACGGGGTGGCCCCGGTGGGTGTGGACAAATCAGATTGTTGCCCAAACTCAGGAGGTTCAATCAGCATCCCATTAAGGCGGGCCTTGTTCAATTCGAGACGTGGGCTTTCATGCCACTTGTCCCGCCTACTGCACTGTGTTTTGAATATTTCATTTGATCAACACATTTTTCCAGCCTGCTTAATCCAGACCAAATGATCGCTCTAGTCGCGTGAGATGAGTGGACGATTCATTTGTTCTGGTTTGCCAGGCTAGTAATGAAGTCCCCATGGGTACAGACCTCGTAGATGGCACTGAGATCCTTGAAGAAGGTGCTGGCTCCTCTGAGCAGGGCTGGGTTGTCTGGACACAGCACCACGTAGGCAAGGTCTCTCTGGGAGCCGAAGGGGTCCAGCAGCAGTTTC
>OMKY01117642.1:0-12815 GCA_900302395.1 Bregmaceros cantori | reverse complement strand
CAGGACTTCTTTGGGAGAGCAGAAGGACTCCCATTACCATGAATGGAGAATGACGATTCTGAGTGGATCACATGTTTCATAGTATATTAACCCTTTCATTGCTGATGTGAACTTGACAAGGAACCAATTCTAGAACATAGACGATTTATTAATGTATTATGATGTATCCATGTAAATGAGACACATACATAAATACCTTTGAATTATAATTATAAATATTTAAATATAATAACTTTTTTGTCCAGATTTTTCTAGGCCTTCTCTGAAGGCCTAGAAGGCCCTGAATATTCACCACTGCTACAAACAAAGACAACTCTTACGACAAACATGCTGGTAAACCATTAGAATAGATAGAGACGTGAGTGTGAAAGACACACACACACACAAACACACACACACACACAAATACACAAGCACATGCAGGCACACAGATAACTCCTAAAAAGCCAATGGGCCGATCTCCATCATTCATAACGTACGGTGATGTGTTTGGTTTGCGTAGGGAATTTATTAGTCCATATTTGGGGCAGCACCCATAGGTGGTGTGTGTTTATGTGTGTGTATATGTGTATATGTGCATGTTGTGTGCTCCTGGGTTCAATGTTGTGAGTGCATGTTTGTCATTTTGTGTGCGTGTGTGTGTGTTGGGAGCGCGGGGGAATTGTATGACTGGATGAAAGTGTGTGGGTGTATCTATGTGACATCGAGTGTGTGTGTGTCTGTGTGCGCATATATGTGAGGCAGATTGTGGCAATGCATGTTTGCATGAGTTTGTGTGCGTCTTTGGGCCCGTGTGTTTGTGTAAGTGTGTCTGGGGACATGAACGTGCGTGTGAGTGTGTTCTTGTGCATTGTGTGTGAGACGTATTGTGTGCGTTCGTCCATATAGACTGTGTGTGTGTGTGTGAGAGACACAGGAGAGCGTCTCAATGTGTGTACTTACACCAAGTAGATGTGAAATGTGTGTGTGTGTGTGTGTGTGCGCGACAGTGTGTGTGTGCGCATGTGTGTGTAGAATTGTGTAGGTATGTCTCTGTGTGCGTGTGTGTCGGGGAGCAGAGGTGAGGGCGGGAGGGGTGTGTTCTTGGATGTAATAAACGACAAGCTTGCACACCCAGGAACCCACTGGGCGAGCAGTGCGGGTTTCATTCGTACGCCCCGCGTGATTTAGAGGCCAGCGACGCTCGTAACAAATGCTGTTTGCCCGAGCACAGAGAACTGCTGACAACACACTGTCTCTCTAACAGCGCGCTCTTTCTCTCTATCTCTCTCTCTCTCGCTCGCTCGCTCTCTTACCATTGCACACACATAGGCACAAACGCACACATACATGCGCGCACTATAAATCTCGGAGCGTGTTGCTCGATAGCCATACCAAACACCTGCAGCCACATAAATAAGATCTATACCTGTCTTAAAAAAATGTCTATTTCACTCATTCCTTTTGCTTTTCACGCGACCTCTCTTCCCGCTCCAGGATTCTGTCATTCCCGTTCTTTTCAAGTGCCGATATATTGCATTACGTTGAGCATAGAATATCGTATTGATAATATCGGCAAATACTGCAGCAGAGAACATCATCGGCACCCCCACCCTGCCCACCATCTTTCACACACTGCGCACTACCTTTCTCTGCCTCTTTCTTCAGGCAGGCACTACAGAGCCCTGCGCACTAAGATCTCTTTGTTTTGATATGTTTTGAACAATTTTTCAACATGTATATTCGGTGGGAACACACACCAGACACAGAGGATGATGGTAACTTGCGGTGTGCTATTCCATACCCAAATGTTCTAGTGTGGACCTGTGACCCACAAATGCATGATTTAATAATCAGTGCAACCCGTTCCATTTACTTGTTCCTTTTGGAATTACTAGTAGAAGCAGCCAGCCTATTGGTCCAGAAGAACATGTGACCACTCGGTGAGTAACTTCTTGACATAGGCAGCAATAAGGCATCGGAAGTGACCATAAGAAGGGCGGGACCATTAACGCTTGGTAAGGCTGAAGAGAGGAAGAGAGAGGTTAGCTTTTGTTTCTAAGGAAAGCCTACAAAGACCGATTGTCTATTGTGAAGATGCTAGCTAGGTGGCTAGCTAGCCTGCCAGCCATTGGAATGTTAGGGAGTGAAGCACTGTTTTCAAAACTGTGGTCAGAGGACCAGAGAGATGTCTAAATATATTTTATGTATAACTTTAATATTTCTGACAATCATTAAAAATGCTATTTTTTTGTGCTGGCCAGTAGCTCAGTTGGTTAGGCAGAGCACTGGAAAGCACGCATATGCCTTAATGGCGCAGTGAGTCGGTGGTTCGAATCTCGCCACCAACGTATTTCCCGCATGTCTGCCCCCCATCTTCACCTGTTTCCGCTAACGCTAATAAAGCTTGAAAAGAACAGCCTGAATGGGCTGGAAAAAAAAACATTAAAAAGATTTCCATGTTGCAAACTCTGTAACTCTGTGTTACTTGTAGGGTTAAAGTTGGAGCCTTAAACAGACGCTAAGTCACACACACTTTCATAAAAGCACCAGCATTCAAATAGATGCATGCGTCCGCGCTCGCACACCGACGTACAACAACAACATCGCACGGGAAGCGATACATCACGCCGACAAGGTGATCAGAGAGGACAAGAAGTCGGCCATGATTAATTGTCATTAATTAGCAGCATGCTAGGTGTCTCTCCATTTATCATATTTGCATTATTCACACTACATCCGCATGTGCCGCCGCCGGCCCAATTGGATCCAAATGCAAAATCAGCAGGTTGCAATTTTTCCCATTTGGTGCCGCGTCTCCAGAGAGTCGCGGGCAGACATTGCTAAATCGCTTGCCACGCGCCCGCCCCCACCACCCACGCCTGTTTCCCTTCCTCCGCTCAAGCTGAAATGTTTCTTTAACGCTTCCGAAGTTAACATAGCGTTGCTAACCCATAAGTCATATTCCCTGTGATGGATGTGCCGCTGTTTGTTTGTCGCCTATGTTCAAAGTGATCATGTCGCTTGTACCTTTCCAAACTGGCTAAAGTGTCTCCAAGACGCGCTTGGTTTAAAGGCATACTATGTAGAGTTCCATTTGGAGTTCAGGTGACTGAACTCAATTACCCACAATTCCTAGATTCCCCCCCGGTAACTGTAATTTGTTAGAAATTCACTCACTCTGGAATGTGATTCGTTGGAAGCAGGGCTTGAAAACAAAGTTATTTTTCAAACTCTCCGTTCCAAACGGTTTAGGCAGGCCTATGTTTAACGTTTTCGGTCTTGGAACCATTCCAAAATATTGGTCCTGAACCGGTTCGGAAAGCTAAAATTTTGTTCGTTCTCAGAGTTCCTCATATTATGCAATGTCACTTTATACAAAACATATTTGGTGGACTTTTCAGTGCAAGTGTATTTAAGTGAAAACCGGGTTTAAAACGCATTTACGTTCGCTTCCTCGTCTGTCCACAAGATGGAGCCCCAGATGCATGGGGCTTGATAACTGACAGTGAAAGTTGGATGGATGCACAACTGGAAATAGTCTCCCAGACATAAGATATGTTCAAATATATAGAGAACAGAAAAAAAAAAGGTTTTAACCGGTTTTGTGGATTTCATAATGTTCCGTTTCTGTTCCGGGAGAGTTGAAGAAATCTTTTTTAGTTTCAGTTTCCGCTCCTCGTAAAATTCCGTAAAATTCTGTTTGTTTTCGGTTTTCGTTCCTTGAACCGATTCGAAGCCCTTGTTGGAAGCGATGAAGATTGGTGATGACTGCTCATGTTCTCTTCAGGTATTTTTTTTTTTTCCAGGGCTAGTCAACTGGCGACCCGCGGGCCAAATCCGGCGCGTTGGTTCAGTCCGGCATCTGCTCCGGCCCCTCGCCCATCAGGCTTCTGAAGATGCGGCAAAGTAGTTGAATAGCCCTGCCCTACAAAGTGGTGTTTTCAGTTGTCTGTTGTTTGGTGCAGTTATTCTTGCGTAAAATCCATGATAAGCAACAACATTACGGCGCAGTCCTCAGCCTTGAGCTGTAGAAACAGTTGTGCTCGTGGTATGTCATCGGTGCCGGGGGCGGCCGCAGTGATAAGGCTCATTAACTCAATTAATGACATTTTCTCATTGCATAAGCAGAACTGAGGCAAGGCGTCGATACCTTTTGACACGGTTATGATAATCTTAAACACTCATCTGTGAGTGTGTGTGCATCTGTGTGTGTGTGTGTGTGTGCGTGTGTGCATGCACATGATTGTGTGTGAAGGCAGAGTGTGCGTGAATGCTTGTGTCCGGATATGTGTGTTTGTGTATTTCTGTGTGTTTGAGTGTTGGTGTGTTTGTGTCTGAAGCCTTGGATTGGTGTGTTTGTCTCAAAATATGTGTGTGTGTTTGTGTGTGTGTATGCATGTGTGCATCAATGTTTGTTAATGCACAAATGTGTGTGTGTGTGTGTGCGTGTGCGTGTGAGAGTGTCTGAGTACTTGTCTCAAAACGTGTGACTGAGTGTGTGCAAAATCTGCATATGCGTGTTGTGTTTGAACATCAGCATGGGACAATTGTGTGTTTGTGGTGTGTTTGTGGTGTGTCACACGAATGTGTGTGTGTGTGTGTGTTATTGTGTGTCAACGCCGGCACAGGTGTGTGTGTGTGAGCTCGTGACAGAATGTGTCTGTGCATGTGAGTGTACACACATGTACACATGCGTGTTGCTGAGTGTGGCTGTGTGTTGTTGTTTGTGTACACGTGTTTGATTGTGTGTGTGTTGGAGTTGTATGTGCGCATGTAGTGCCCGGAGGAAACCCACGCAGACACGGGGAGAACATGTAAACTCCACACATAAAGGAACTGTCCGGGTTGGGATTTGAACCCAGGACCTTCTAGCTGTGAGGCAGCAATGCACCACCATGCATGCACAGATGGTGTATGTGTGAGCTGTGTTTGTGTGTCAGATTCTGTGTGTGTGTCTGCGTCTTTGTGTGTCATTGTTGTGATTGTATGCATGCATGTGTGCAGACGTACGTGTTTGATTCCTGTCTGAAGGCAAGGGCAGATGTGTGTGTGTGTTCTTGTGTCTGATTATCTGTGTGTGTGTCTGTGCGTGTCATTTGTGTGTAAGTGATATGTAGCGCTCGCGGCCAGTGACACTGTGAACAGTGAAGGACACTAAAGCTGTATAGCAGAGTAATTAAACGACTGGTATGGAGCCACCAATTAAACCTTCACAGACTGTGTATGATCTCCGCCATTAATTCTCATTATAGCCTGTTTATTAACCCTTTATGGTACGTCCATCCCAGCATTCATAATCAATAGATGGTTTTAATGTGCGGCGCAACACTGACAAAAGCGTCGCGGGCGTGCGCGTCAACGCGGAAACACGTGCGAGCACGCAAAGAAATAAACATGCATGTGCGTGCACCAACGCGACAACAGACAATGCTTTCCCCACCCCGTGTGTGTTTTTGTGAGTGTGTGTGTGTGTGTGTGTGCGTATGTGATTGATTAGCGCGGTCGTAGAAAAATGGAGATAATAACAAATATTGAAGGCGCGAGACTTGGAGACCAAGCATGGAGAGGTAGAAAGAGAGACAGATATAGATAGATAGATAGATAGAGAGAAAGACAGATAGACAGAGAGACAGAGAGAGCACAGAGAGAGGGGGCACATGCACACTCAGTTATAAAATCTATTACTACTATAAATATCATTAACTATATAATGGTACTTGTTCTGTGCTCTCTGGTTCTATCACATTAATATCTCATGTTTATTATTACGGTTGCTTGTAATTGCTATTTTATATTTACTACCCCTTACACCTTTCCGCATTTCTTTTTAATATTTTTAAACACACAAACATGTTTCGGCGATACACACGATAATGCATGCCATCAAGCAATTTTTTTCAATTTGGATCTGAGCAAAGAGGCAGACATGGAGAAAAAAAGGGAGACAGACAGGAAGAGAGAGACGGAGAGAAAGAGAGAAAGAGACAGACAGAAAAATAGATCAAAATGCGTGGGAGGGAAGGTTGGCCGTCGGTAATTATGTAGCGTCCCTCACTGCTCGGCATCCTGGGAAATTTGGTGGTGCGGCCCTGGGAACCGTAAAGTGAGTGTTTTCTCCGACTGCAGCACATCTGAGTTCCCAAACACGGCGTGTTGCCAGGCCAAATACACAGCTTTTAATTAAATGTCAAATTAAGTGATAATTCACCCACACCCATGAATTGACGCGGACATAATCTAAGCCTATGATGGGCGAATCATGTGACGACTTCGGTAACTTGTGACAATTGATTAATATAATCAATCAATTAAAAAATAACTCAGAAAATCATAAATCAGTATTGTAAATGAACATTTTACATTTGATTTTATATGCACATAAAATAACAGTATTTGAAGTAAATTAATTTGAAAAAAACATTTGACTAATGTTAAGTAACAGTTATGTTAACTTATAGTTAACTAACACTTAACAAACACTTAACTAACCTTTAGTTAACATTTTACACTTACAAAGCGATTACCTAACAAGGACTAACGTTAACTAACAGTTAACAAACATTAACTCACTGTTAGTTAACTTAGTTAATCGTTAATAGCGGACCGTTATTAAGTGTTACCTTTTTAGCTGTACTTTTTTTTGTTTTTAGGGTTTTTTCTTCTGCTAAGCCGACAAGATGTAATTTTACCGCTGGGGACAAGTTATGTATCTAGCGATCCTCTTTGTGACGCTTAGAAACGAAGAGTACAGTTACAGAAACGGAACATTATGAAATCCACAAAACCGGTTAAAAACTTTTTTTTTTTCTGTTCCCTATATTTTCTAACATTTCCTATGTCTGGGAGACTATTTCCGGTTGTGCATGCATCCAACTTTCACTGTCAGTCATCAAGCCCCATGCATCTGGGGCTCCATCTTGTGGACAGACGAGGAAGCAAATGTAAAGGCCTTTTAAACCACCTTTTAATGTTAATATACTTACACAGAAGTTTGAAAGTCCACCAAATATATTTTGTATAAACTATATCTAAACTTAACCTTGCACAATATGAGGAACTTTAAGAACGAACGAAATGTTTGTGTTCCAAACCGGTTCAGGACCGATATTTTGGTGGCAGAACGGTTCCGAGAACAAAAACGTTAAACAGATACCTGCCTGAACCGTTCGGAACGGAACGTTTCAAAAATAATTCCGTTTTCAAGCCCTGGTAAAAACTAGTGTTTACAGCGGCTTAACTGTGCTGAGTGAAAAAGGCTTCAGCATATCTTTAGAACATACCTGTGCCCCTCACTCTCTCTGCCCAGAGTGATAGCATCTTGGCACCTGTCACACCGCGACAAGAAACAACGACATAACAAAGTTTAATCACAACGACAAATTGCGTCCGCGTTGGCGTGCGTGCCACCATCACAGAGGAAATAACAATTGTTAGTTGCGGCGTAATGACGTTAAGACTGCTGCCCCTCGCCCCGGTATGCGATCGTTATCAAAGCTCGAGGCGCCGAGGCAATCCCGCACCTTGAGACGCGGGAGGCGAACTTAGGGATAGTGATCTTTCATTCCGTATCATTTCAGCAGCTACGTTAAAGTCAAGTGGGGATCATGGGTGCGGCGGGTTCTTCACAACCGCTCCACCAACCCCCCAACCCTTCTCCATTTCTGCGGTCAACCTGGTCTTAACTTTGCGCCGTCATTTTCTTCCTAACGAGATTCGCTCTCCGCTGATTTCATTAAATAGTCATTTCGCACCTGCAGGGCCTCCAGGCTTTGCCACAGGATCAATGGATCTAATCATGTTAGCGTTAAGCCAATTGCCTTGAAAGTTGCGCACCATATCCCTTTACTGTTGGAATGACTTTGGGTGCAGATTAAAGAAAGGGGCTCGGGGAGCGAGGGGATTAGGGAATGCCGCCACCCGCTGGGGAATAGGTAGTCTTTCTTTTTCTCGGCGGAGGGGAAAATAGTCTAGATTCCTCCCAGATCAGGCACACGGCATGTGTTGAATGTCACCCCAGCAAGGCATATTTTCTGTTGTGGGTGGTGTTTGGAGAATGCAGAACATGTGGGGACACAATTTTTTACAAATAACAAATTATTTACAATTCAACTCTTTAAGTACTAAGGACACGTCACGTGTTTCATTTTGTGTTTATCTTAGGATCAGGGCTTGAAAACTGAATTATTTTTTTAAACGTTCCCTTCCGAACGGTTCAGGCATGCCTAGGTTTAACATTTTCGTTCTCTGAATGGTTCCGCCACCATATCGGCCCTGAACTGGTTCGGAACGCAAACATTTGGTTCGTTGTTAATGTTCCTTAATTTGTGCCTTGTTAAGTTTAGACATAGTTTATAGTAAATATATTTGGTGGACTTTCAAACATCAGTGTCACTGTGTTAATGTGAAAAAAATGGGTTTAAAATGCCATTACATTCGCTTCCCCGTCTGTCCACAAGATGGAGCCCCAGATGCACGGGGCTTGATAACTGACAGTGAAAGTGTACAGAAATAGTTACCCTGACATAGGATATGTTAAAATATAAAGAGAATGAAAAAAATGTTTTTAACCAGTTTTGTGGATTTCATAATGTTCCGTTTCTGTTCCGGAACAGTTGAAAAAAATATTTTTTCATTTCCGTTTCCGCTCCTCGTAAAATTCAGTAAAATTCTGTTCGTGCAGAGTCGTTAGAGAGAAAGAGAGAGGATTGTCAAAGTAAGAAAAATGTAGCATGTTCTTGTCTTATGCGCCGTTGGACAAAGTCATTAAATACCCCACCGTCCACTTCTTTTCAATATTCTCATGTTTCTAAAAAACATTTAACTACTTGGATTCGTAAAAGATATAGCTGGAATTACTATAGCGATGATATGGCAGTCACACTTAAATATAACCTCTTCTAGTTTTGCTTCACCTTCATTCCTCCTTGGACTTTACATCTTGGATATAAAGTCCACGGGGTCATAAAGGCGATGTATACTTATTTGTGTGTGTGTGTGTGTGTGTGTGTGTGTGTGTGTGTGAGAGAGAGACAGTGGGATGTGTGTGTGTGTGAGAGGGAGAGAGAATCGATGGGATGTGTGCGTGTAGGAGAGAGAGAGTGAGATGGAGAGAAAGAAACCATGGGTGAGAGAGATGTGTGTGCATGTAGTCAAACCATCTTAACCATAGGAAAAAAAAAAACGTTAAAAAGGATTAACAAGAATAATAGCCCAGGGTGCATACATCATGTACGCTGCCTTGGTGAATGCACCATAATTCTGAACGATCAACTTCAGCTATACCGCTAACAGGCCTCTGAACCGGTTCAAGGAATGAAAAACAAAAACAAACAGAATTTTACAGAGTTTTACGAGGAGCGGAAACGGAAACTAAAGAATATTTCTTCAACTGTTCCAGAACAGAAACAGAACATTACGAAATCCACAAAACTGGTTAAATATGTTTTTTTGTTTAGGATGTGTTAGAACATATCCTACGTCTGGGAGACTATAGCCATCCACTTTCAGTGTCCGTCGTTAAGCGTTATGCATCTGGGGCTCACGCCCCCCCTCCTGTGATTGGCCGGCTACGTTGCTTCACCCCCTCGGAGTGTGACCAATCGGCGACCAGTAAACGTGGCCAAGGACGGCCAGATTCTGGACCCACATCTCAGCGGGTCCTGAAGCCTGGCCTGGCTGATTTGACCTTGTGGAGATAAGGAATTTTCTGGGTGGATGTACATGTGAACTGTGCCGTGCTGGCCTTAAGTAAGCCAGTGGAAAAGGGGCTTTAATCACTGTTTAGCCCTATCTCTATCTTTCTCTCTCTGCCCCCCACAGCATCTCTCTCTTCCTCTCTCTGCCCCCCAGCGTCTCTCTCTTCCTCTCTACTTCTCTCTCTGCCCCCCAGCGTCTCTCTCTTTCGCTCTCTTTCTCGCTCTCCTCCAAGAGTGAGCGTGTACCTGCTGTGTGTGTAAAATGAATAGTCGGCCAACAGTCCCTCAGCCACCATAAGCTGGTTATATTGCTCACCTGGATGCCCAGTAGGTGGCAGACCGTGTGACTGAGTCACCTCTATGAGCGGTGTGGGTGGGGTTGGTGTGTGTGTATGGGTAGGCTGGGGGTGGCAGCTGCAATTACATCACACAAAAAAGGCTGAACATGCTCAAGGATCTGCTGGCATGGGCTCGTAAGAGTTAGAGAACTCCTTTGCAAAGTGTCATCTTCTTAAACATGTTTTATGGACTATAGACGGGTTTACGTGCAAAACTCTGGGGGGAGTCATTTTGTCCCGCTCTTCTTAAGGTTACTTCCGGTGCCTTATTGTTGCCTATGTCAACTCTGGTACTGGACCGAGGTCCGAGTACACAAAACACACAAAACGCACAACAATTCAAAATCCGACCACTCGGTGTCGGTCTGTGACCAGTTAGACATCACCCCCCTTGCTTCGTTCACCATTTTACATAAATATTGATGAAATACAGTCAAAATCCTACTTGAAGTTACTTACTGAGTGGTCACATGTTCTTCTGAACCAATAGGCTGGCTGCTTCTACTAGTAATTCCAAAAAGAATGAGAAAATGGAACGGGTTGCACTGATTATTAAATCATGCATTTGTGGGTCACAGATCCGCACGAGAGAATTTGGGTGTGAAATAGCACAGCGCAAGTTACCACCATCCGTTTTAAATAACATGGTAGCTGTGTGTTCCCACCGAATAGACATGTTGAAAAATAGTTCAAAACATGTCGAAACAAATGGCACTGGAAGTGACGTTCCGAGGGCTAATTTAACCGGAAGTAACACCCAAACTCATCGAGGGGTACTTCTCAAAACTCGGGTTTTGGCTTGAGTTGAGTGCACACATGGGCAAACTGCGGCTTGCAGGCCCTATAAGGCACTTTGGGCTTTTTAATGCAGCCTGCTGAACTTTTCACCCTTTCATCTGCAATGCTCTCATTTCACCAGTAGAGGCACTAGTTTAGAGATGATGTGACAGACCTTTCCCATTTGGCTTTAGCTGAACAAAATGATTGGAATTACTTATGCATGTCAAAAAGTTGGTCTACTGGCGTCTCCTTCAGTCTTTTTACAGAATCTGAATCTGATTCTGATTTGAACTGCCCTCCAACTTGGACCAGGACAAAGATAAATGATCATTTATACTCAAAAGGTGATTAAAAAAATATGCATTCATTTGAAAGATTGTCTATAAGGTGCAGCTCATGATAAAACCTGAAATGCCAGGATTTGTAATGTAATTTGTAATTTCAACCCATTATAGAGGTAATGTTGTGGGGGAATATGATGACATAAAGTTCTAGCGATCTGTTAGGTGGGTATGTGAATTTCAGCATATTGAGGGGTGGTAAAGGTTAAGGGGGGTGAGGGTATTTTATTTAGTCACATATACATGTGTGTACGGTGAAATTCTTCCTACGCATTTAACTCATCCCTGAGGAACTGTAGATGGTAAAAACACAGAAAAGTCAGTATAAGCTATGTTGAGCTAATGTTGAGTGCTAATGCCAAAAGACTACCTGCCCGCAGAAACATTCAGGCACATGACCATCATGATCATGATACCCATCATAAGACAAGATAAGATACTATATTTCGTCACACATACATACATGTACAGTGAAATTCTTCCTCTGCATTTAACCCATCCCTGAGGAGCGGTGGGCAGCCGCCGTGGCCAGGGGCACTGAGGGGAGCAGGTTATCTAGAACATGTTTTTGGTGGTGGGGGAAACCGGAGTGCCCGGAGGATACCCACACAGACACGGGGAGAACATGTAAACTCCACACAGAAAGGACCTGTCCGGGTTGGTAATCGAACCCAGGAACTTCTAGCTGCGAGGCAGCAATGCTAACCACTGCGCCACCGTGCTGTCCGTCATACATCGTTACCACTGTTTTTTATGCAAAAAAAGTAGGCTGTGTCCGAAATCGCTCCCTATCCCCTACTCCCTACCCCCCATATAGTGCACTCACTTATTGTCCACTCAACATCAACTGCCGAGATTTCGGACACTAGAGTTGGCGCCGTCAAAATTGTTATAAAATATATTATAAAAAATATATATAATTATTAAAAAATAATTATAAATTCCAACAATCATCACAAAAAGTCAAAAGTACTTACATTTATAACTATTGGCCGTGGTCAGGCGCTATTTACTCCCGCCGCGGAATTTTTTTAAAAAGTTTAGGTCATTTTAAAACGTCTCGCAATTCATTATGGGCTCACTACATTTCGCAGTGCATTGTGGGATACTTTCAGTGCACTATCTAGGGTACATTGAGAATTCGGACACCCCTACAAAATGGCGTGCACCCCATATAGTGCACTATATGGGGGTTAGGGAGCGATTTCGGACACAGCCATAGAGTTGGTTCAAGAATGGGGTGGAATTCTAATCTAGCATTGATTGTTGATGTCGGCACAAGCGCATGCATCATTTTTATGCGACTATTTATTTACTCACACAGACATACAAACATACAAACACACACACACAAGCCTATTTATTTAACGGGAATGCATCTGCAGCTTGCCTATTTGTTTGCATATTGCATGGCATCGCTGCGTGACAGCGCGGCGTCGCGCGTGGCAGCTTGTCACAACAACATGTAACCTGCCGCAGGCGGCGCGTGGCGTTCTCGTGCACGCGTGCGCAAACGTGTGTTTTTGTACGCGCGGGAGGGAGTTCCATATAGTGAGCAGCGACGTAAGTCACTGTCAGAGCCACCGTCTGGCAGTAAGTGTGTGCAGTTTAGCCTATCATGATTAATTATCTTGTCGGCCATGTCCGAAGTGCCAACATCGCCCACCCCACCCCCGTCT
>OMKY01117641.1:0-10697 GCA_900302395.1 Bregmaceros cantori | reverse complement strand
CGGGATTGAACGCGCGGCAAACGTGCCCGGACTCGGAGCAGCTTGGTCTGAAAGCGATTACTCTTTGACCCGCATATGCGCGAACGCTGCCTTATTTTAACAGCACAGTAACGACAGCACAGCTGTGTTTACATGACAGAATGCAACTGCATTTGCTTGCATGGTAGAAATAATGATACAATCATTATCAATAGTCTAGAAACAAGACTGCATATTTGTCGGATCGCTGTACAATATTTAAATATATTAAATATATTATATTTGTGTATGTGTGTGTTGCGCCCATGAGGGTATAATTTGCGCAACAATTCGACTCCCCCAGCCCCCTCCCCCTGCCTCTCTTTATTAAGTAATTTTCTATTGTCTTTTCTTCTTTCTCTTCTCTTTCCAATGCAAGAGAAGGAATATATCGCGTTCACAGCGCGATATATTCCTTGTGTGGATGCGAGGAGTGGACGTACGAGTACCGCACCTGCAGTGACCGCGTTATTGTATTCAACAATTCGACTAGCCAACTCCCTCCCTTCCCTCTCCACCTCCCGCTTTCATTATTAAATTATTATTGGCATTATTATGATTGTACTTCCTCCGTCTTTTCCAGAGCGTGCGCGCCGCACGCACACACACAAGCATACACGCGAACACACACAAACACACACGCGCGCACACACTCACCGCGGCTGATACATAGTTTCCGATCTGTCCCGCCACCTGAGTGGTGGAAGATATGCGCAATCAGCGAGCAACTGCAGGAGACATGCACTTGTTGACAAATGTATCTCTGTTGAGGAACCGGCGGTCTGAATAGATGCGCGGCAAAGCTATTTCGGGAAACGACCCGCGAAGCAACCTGCGACAAATTCTAAATTCGGTTTGAATACACCCTTAAACACTGTGTCCTCCCCAGGTGGGACAATGGGGAGATGGAGAGGCTGAGTCCCTGGGACATGGAGCCCATTCCTGAAGATGGTTTGTCCCTTATCGTTGTTCTTCCTGTTCAAACACAGTAGAACTACTAGAAAACATTATTTTCATGTTTGACTGTTTGCTGATTATTGAAACTGCTGATTATTGAAACTGCTGCTATCAAAATATTTTGGTAATTAAGTATTTTAACAAAAAGTGTTAATCATTTAATAATAATTGGCTCATAAACAAGTTAATAAGCAATTATACCTGTACTGTGAAAGGAAAGACCTTGAACATAACAATTAATAACCAAATTACTACAATCAGAGGCATGAGAATAACGTTTGTGCTGAGTGATAAATATACTTGAGATTATGTAAAAAAATATGAAATTCACTGGTTAACAGAAATTCACTGGTTAAGAGAAATGTAGTACTAACCCAAAAGAGAATGATTTATTGCAGGAAATTGAAACCATAAGACCTTACATGTTTTTTCTTGAGAGAAAATGCCCCAAATATTGACATGAAGCACCAATTAGAAGAGATTAATCCTCAATTTTCAATCTTAAAATCACAATGTGAAATATTAATTATTTCACTACCATGGGAGGAAATGGCCCGTATGCTCTGTATTGCCAGGCGAAAATAGCTTATTTCATGTTTTTCCCCGAGGCCAACGGAATATTTTCTACAAGGTGTACAAAATTGTGCAATGCCATCTTTTAGATGACATTCTATATTACAACCACTAAAAAAGTGCGAGTCTAGCACCTTCTATTCTAGATGATGATTCTGGTCTAGATGATCCGTCCAATTTAGGGTACATGTGCTGTTTTGGGTGTTATAAACTTAGTTTCTGAGATATTGCCACTTTTGAAGTCTTTCACTTCACACCCAAATATTGATTAGACAATAAAATTTTTTGTTCCAAATTCTTCCCAACGTCAAAGTGTTTTGACATTGTTTGACTATGGGGGGGGGGGTCCACCATACCCAAATTTGACGCAAAAGGGTCATTTCTTAGATAGTTTTGGACCAAAAACACACATTTGTATGAATAATAGATATAAGGGTTCCTTTTGATCATGCAACAGATCAGATTGATGTGCTACTGAATACAGTATTTTTAGTTTTACAATTTTTTTACATTTCAGAAATATGTTTATAAATAGGTGGATGGGAATGATGGGCCACTGGAATCGAGTTTCGGAGATCTACATTGTGGGAGATGACTGCTTAAACCTAGTGATGTGACGTACTGCGCTGAAGCTTCGAAGCGTGTGTCGCGCACAGTCTTTTTGCGAAGCGTGTATCGAAGCATGTGCTTCGGGCAAGTGACGTCATGATGATGAATGAAGCTTCACGAGCCGGCCGTACCACGTGACCGGTTCATGAAGTGGTTCAGATTTTGGTACAGTTCAAATCTCGGGTGGTATAACATCAAAATTCCACCTCACAACAACTGCTGGTTTAGTATAATGATGATTGGACTAGCATGCCGTCGGCCCGAGTTACTATGCCGCTGTACAACTTTCCTTTTCTGTCACGGCTCCGATAGTGTAGCGGTTAGCACTACGGTCTACCACACAGGCGATCCAGGTTCTAATCCCGTCTGCGGCAGATCGTGAAGTGATGTATTTTAAAAATTATAATCCTGCTTACCACCAAGTGCGAACAAACCGAACAAGTGATTACATTTTGGTTATTTATGAAATCGGAGGTTTGGGAAGGGGGTGAGAAAAAAAACACAAATATAATATGCATTGTTGTGTTTAATATGTACATAATCAACACCAGCTCTATAGATGGACAGATGTACGTTTTGATGTTGTAATAATAATAATGGCTATAATAATAGTAATTAATAATAATAATAATACTATTTTGTGACATTATTTGTCAATTTAAATAAATACAATCGATTCAAGGGTACTTTTTGAAATACAAAAGTGCTCATCGGTGAAAAACACAACAGCTTGTTTTACACACGTTGGCCAATAGGTGGTAATGAATCTTTTTCTGAACCGATTGGCTGGAAGGCTTCAAAGTTTCATCAAACTTCATCTGCCCATCACTACTTAAACCAGTTTTCTAATCAATAGCGAGTTCTGGGCTGTTATTGAGAAATGGTCTGCTGTTGTTTGTCTACTCAGCACTGCCTCCGGAGGAGGAAGGAGGTGGTGTGAGTGTGCTGGAGGAGGAGTTGGCTGCACTGCTGTACTCCCCCCAGGATGGGGAGTGGGGTAACCACACCCAGGACCAGGAGTGTGAACGAGTCTTGCAAGGAATCACAGACCTGCTCACGCTAGGTAGGAATCACAAAGTTTGATGGCGATGATAACAACACATCTAATTTAAGGGGTCTTTCAAGAACCTCAAGGTCGCTGTACAGTTTAAGCCTTTTGGTAGCTACGAACGTAACGTCACATCTTTGTAATCCACAATTTGCTTGCAAAAGATGTGACCTCAGTTTGCACTTTTTTCAATGTCACAATGAATATCTGAGCTAATCCTTGAGATGAAATTCAAACTAGCATCATGAAGAAAACTATGTAAAAAACGCTGCAGTGCACATGGAACATGCACACGAGTGGCCGTTTCGTTGTGCCGCCAAAATGATCCACAGATAATGGCGTGTGCACTGGATGGGAGTGTGGGGAGGGGTTCGATTTTTAGAATCTCAGTGGGAGAAACACTTTCTCAACACAGTGACTCGCACAGAGTGGCTGTACCTCAGTTAGCTCAATTGGCGGCTGTTCCAATGGTGGTCCCGCCTCCGACATTCTCATGTCAAAGTGTCCTTGGACATGTGACTGTCCTTGAGACACTGAACGCCAATTTGCCGTTCTTGAGTAGCTTTCATAGTGTGTGAATGTGTACTTGACTTCATTCCTGTTTGGGATTACTATAGTATCCAAAATTCAAATAATCCAAAAGTACTTGACAATCAGACAAAGCGCTCTGAAATGAGCCTACCAAAACTTTGAATGTTTATGAATCACAAATTCATACATATTTTGTGAATATGTCAACATGTGTCTCGTTGTTGTTCCTGTGTGCTCTCCAGATGTGGCCAAGGCGTTTGCATTGCCAGTGGACCTGCGGGACTATCCCCTGTACTGCACAGTGGTGGCCTACCCTACTGACCTGTATACTATCCACCAGCGCCTAGAGAACCGCTTCTATCGGTAAGATTGACAACAGTAAGATTGAACTGGCAGCTTAACTGAACAGATGTCAGCTCAGGGTAGGCTGACAACACACTGTGCTTTTTACTAGGGCTGCGCGGTTTTGCCCCAAAATTAAAATGGAGGTTTTCCCACCTTTGCGATTAATTGCGGTTTTTGTGGTTTTGTTAGAGCTACATGATTAATAAATTGTACAGACACATAACAAAACACATAAATGCAATGCAAACACTTTTTCACATATTCATTCTTTATAGCAGAGCACGTCAGCTCCGTGTACCGCAGACTGTCGCGCGCCGCTCTTTTGTGTGAAACTATCAGTAGGCGTCAAATGTGGCTGGGAGCGCAGTAAGTGACAGGGTGGCTGTGTTACGTTGGCAACAACAGCGATCTCCCAGCGTATCCGTGAACAAGATTGCTCCCTCAATGCGACGTTGAACTTCCAGACGTGTGGGCAACTCTCACTATCTGTCACCATTTTAAATGTCTGAATTATTATTAAATGTTTACGAAGCTGTACACAGTTGTGGACAGAGAGCGAGAGAGGCAGATAAAGAGACAGAGAGAGAAAGGCGGAGAGAATGAGCCGAAGACTGGGTGAGAGCGATGGCGAGATACAGAGCGAGAGAGAGCTGCCATGCCCGACACGAGCGCCAACCTATGTTTTACAAAATGAACGAACGCACAACCAAGACGGCTATCACACACACACACACACAGAAATACGGTAAGTGCGGCGATGCACTTACAGGCAGCAGCGTGCATGGGGAGTTTTTTTTATAAAGACTGGAGACAAGAAACTGTGATTAAAACCGCACCTCTCGCGGTGTAATAAACGTGCAGGGCGCACCGCGGTTAACCTACTTTTGCGGTCTATCGTTCAGCCTTACTTTTTACTCAATTCAACCCATCTGTCTATTTGAATTGGACTGTGACATGTTGTGCATGACCTTTGCAACTGCTAAAGGTATATCCCTCATTAAACCGCAGAAATATACAAACCCTTGCTTTGTGTAGAATTCAATAATTTATGTATACAGATATAGAGATAGATAGCTGTATAATTCAAATTCTTTGAATTATTTTAGAATAGTGACATACATAGGCTTAAAGCGGAATAACTATTGTGAAAACGGTTACAAAATTTGGGGCAAATTCATCCACCCGCTCTGAAGTTCTGGACCAAACAAAATATTGGCCCTCTTGAATTCAGCGGTCTTGAAAGTGTTTGCCTCAAATCAGTTCATGAACCTACCCTAGAGCATTAACACACCAAATCTTAAAAGACAGGAATTCCGTGTTAACACGGAAGTCTTTATGCGGCGAGCATGCCTGTTCATGCAAAATCATTACATCTCTGACACTCCGTGTTTCGGGGATATAATTATCTGCTGTTGAAAGTGAATATCTGAAAGTTCAATCCTATCTGCAGCAGTGTGCTGGGAAATCAGTTTGACTGAGCGAGATAAGAACATACTTGAGTGGTTGATCAAAAAGGCAGACTCTTTATTTAGGCAAATTTGACGGAATTCGTCGAAGTGCTCCCAAGTGTATTCTCCCGTTCATTCATCTAGTAAACCCATGCATTTGAATTGTGTGTAACCAAAGGTTACTCGTGTAACAAGTCACATACTGGATCAAAATACAGAAACCATTTGGAAATGATTAGTGGTTTTTATCTCCACTGACCTGGGCCACCAAGTGGAGGTGGTGGGTAAGTCATTGTAAACCTTTTACCGACACGCCAGAGTGAACACGCTTGCACATGCACGAAACACAGGCAATGTATAGGTAATCTAAGGACAAGGATGTTTCAATGTTATTTTTCGGTGGTCTATAGCTTGAATGATTACTATGGATTTAACCTTTTGGTGACCAGTGGGAGGAGGACATTTTTCGCAATTGAGAAAACTGCCTGCTGAAAGTCCCTATTGCTACCTGCCCTCTTCCTAGTCCTCGCAAGGATAAGGTCTTGGATAGGGGGTGCTGTGTTTGTCTTAACTGATCGCATTGATCTGATGTATGCTGCTTCTTGTCGTTCCAGACGCATCTCTGCCCTGATGTGGGAGGTGCGCTACATTGAGCACAACGCAAGCACCTTCAACGAGCCACAGAGCCCCATTGTGGCTTCTGCCAAGGTGGTCACTGACGTCCTGCTGCACTTCATCCGGTCCGTAGCCCTCGCTTATTCTCATTTGCTCTGCTCTTTTTTTCATTCTTTATGACTCATGATTTTGCCCTTTTAAACACAGAAGATCAGCATTGTCATTCTCAACCAGTTTACACATTATTGTGTCATCTTTGTCGAAAAATTCAATTTAGACTTTTTGAATTGGTGACACAAATTCATTACAATTAAGGCATTGTATGGAGTAGGAATACAACCAAATTGATTTCCTTGGCTTGGTTACTTGGCATCTTCCATGTTTCCAAGTTCTTTTCTGGAAGAAAATGTCAACCCATTGGTCAACAATTGGTTTAATAATCGGCAACTATTCCACTATAAGTTGTGGCCATGGTGCAAATTCCTGGCATGGAATTACTTGGCAATCATATATTTTGAATATAATTTTATATAGATTTCGTTGACACAAAGAGTTACTTACAGTTTGTATAGCAAACTGATATAATTGTGCAGTGTTTTTGGTGTTCAAGATGTGTATCTCCTCCCACAGGGACCAGAGCTGTACAGACATTCTGGAACTGTTCCACAGGTTGAGGTCTGAGAATAGCAGTGGAGGAGAAGTTGAGGTGGGAACCATTCCCAAATACTGTCGTCACCATGTGTCCATATGGCTGCACAATTTTGCATAAAATGATTCCTGATTTGTGGCTTTCAAATCTCGATTTTTGTAGTATTTTTGTCTAGAATTTTATAGTCCACCATACCCTTTAACCCTTAGGTGCTATGATTACTCATTGGGTCATCGTGCGGTTTTCCGCTGGACCTGACATCACAAAGCCACATTTCCACACTGTGTGAACCGTTTTGCATCACTTGTGTGACGACAACTAAGTCCTCGCAGCACCTAAGGGTTAATGAACGTATACATATGAATAAATATTAAATAATAATTTGACAGATAGCGTTTGTTGGTCCTTCAGCACCACTGCTGTTAACAGTCTTTTCCATTGTTGCCACAGATTTGTTTCATTATGGCAGCATTGTTGGACCATGTGTTAGATCCTGAGCGTGACTGTAGATATGAGAATAACTTAAAATGTTTTCTTCGTGTTATCTTCACAGGTTGATGAAGAAGTAGAATCTGACACTCCAGGAACATCTTCAGGGAATCGGGTATGAGACATGACTCAAATTCCAGACACTGGGTTCCTGCATGGCTTAAAAATGTTATATTCAGAAACACACAATTAACCAATTAATTAAAATTTTCATCGCAGGTCTAAAGTTTCATGTACTCAAGTCTTTAATTACATGTGCTAGTTGTGTTCATTTTAATTAAAAAGAGGGAAGACTTTGTATGGGCTAAGCCTGGATTTACCCTTATTAAAATGGGAATTGGCACTTCAATATTATCATTTCATTATTTGCATAATTGTACATTCAGATAGATTCTTTATCCATCTATGGAATTATTGTATCAATTTTAATCCAAAACGTTCAACCACTGCACATAGACTCCAGTCCAATATGAAGTGACAAATAAGAGTTTAATTTGCTCACAGAATTTAGAATTTCGCTATGAATGTTGAATGTCTTAACAAGACAACAAACCAGCATGAATTCACTGTTTCCGACTCAGGGTTCCACTTTTGTCATTCAGGTTCCACAGAGCTACAAGAAGAAAGTTCTGGACGTGGACACGTGGAAGGAGCAGTGCAAAAATCTTCTCAGACACATGATGGCCAGTCCAGATTCTGAGCCCTTTAGACAGCCTGTGGACCTGCTTGTCTACCCTGTAAGTTCATGTTTGCTCATTATGTTCCACATTTCAAGCAGGTTCCTCAAGACATGACATTAGGACGGACAGACTGGATCAATGCAGACTGCAAAAGGATCAGCAGAATAAAAGCAGAGCTGAATTCCATCCCTCACTGGCATTCAGGGGCAGGAATTGGACAGGAACAAACAATAAATAATGGTGGTGTCTGCTCACAGGACTACCGGGACATCATAGACACTCCAATGGACCTGGGTACAGTGTGCGAGACTCTCCAAGCAGGGAACTATGAGGACCCCATGGAATTTGCCAAGGACGTCCGGCTGATCTTCACCAACTCCAAGGCCTACACGCCTAACAAGAAGTCCCAGGTGATCACTTGCATACACCCAGGCGACAAAGGCACACTGCAAAACTTCAGCAGGCCCAGACAGAGAATGAAGTTTTGCAGCTAGCTAGCTTTTGATCATTTTAATAGCGTAACTACTCTAGCCATAGTCATGTGTCCAAAAAAGGGAATTCAAACAGTGAGGCCAGTGTTTTATCTGAAGCATGTGTTTTAACATGAGGCTGCCTGTGTTTGATCTGAGGTTTGTTTTTTGTTTTTCCAGATTTATACAATGACGCTGAGTTTGTCAGCGTTCTTCAAGAGCCGCATCATCTCCATCATGTCTGACTACAAGTCAGCTCTCCACCAGCAGCGACGCAGCGCACGCAGACTGAGCTACAGAAAGAGAGTGCACAGCACGGCCGGCAGCTCCTCAGCCGGGAGTCCTCCAGTCAGGTAGGATCCAAAATGCTCCCTTGGAGGACAATTGGCATTTAATTATTACTTTCTCGCCATCTTGTTCATCAAGCTGAGAATTTTAGTCTACTTTTACTATTACTTGTTTGTTTTGTTTTATGTTTTCATCGGGGCTCGAAATGGTTTAAGGAACAAAAACAAAAAAGTATAACGAACAGAATTTTTCAGAATTTTGTGAGGAACGGTAAACTGAAACTGGAACAGAAACGGAACATTATGACATTTTCGTTCTCTTTATAACACATCCTATGTCTGGGAGACTAATCCCGTCCACTTTCACTGTCAGTCATCAAGCCCCATGCATCTGGGGCTCCATCTTGTGGACAGATGAGGAAGCAAAATAATGGTGTATTAAACCTGGTTTCACGTTAATACAGTTGCACTGTAGTTTGAAAGTCCACCAAATATATTTTGTATAAACTATTTCTAGACTTAACATTGCACAGTATAAGGGACTTTGTGAATGAACAAAATATTTGCTACTGTGGAAATGTTTGGAATAGTGTTTAAAATTGATTTTGTCTGTTGTTCTGCTTCAGGGATCGGCTCACCAAAAACGACAGTTGTCAAATATTAGACTCCAATTAAAAACACAGAGGAAGAATCCTCTTCATGCTGTGGTGATGGGGTGGCGTGCTGCGCAGCGTCTCCCGTCCCTTAGAAAATTCTCAGGGGCGGTCGGGGCTGAACCATGAGCACCATGTGCAGGAGACTTATTAAACTTTTAGTCATTTTAGTTTAATTACCCATTTTAGTTTAATTACCCTGACTCTTTGTCATTTGTACACATTATTTGTATAAATGTCTCTGAATACGTTGACCACATTTTTTTTATATATGCTTATTTGAAAACAATTATTTTGTACACTATTTTTATACATGTCTAATTGAATACATTGAACATACATGAATACTTGATGTACATTCCCATTTTAATTGTATAGATATTTTTTTAATAAATGCCTGTTAAACTTGTAATTTAGATTTAAAAGTGAAATTCAACACTTTTCTTGTGATTTTTCTGCCTAGTTGCCATTACAGTGAACCTGTAAACGAGTGAGAGAGCTCACTGGTTCATCATAAAATAAGATCCCAATTTTTTTCTTTTTAATTTAAATCAGATCAGTGAAAACCGGGATTCGTACCTTTCCATTCTAAAAAGATCGGGTTTGGATCAGGAGCAAAAAAAAAAAAATGTGATCGGGACTAGGGCTGGGTGATATGGAAAAAAAACAGCACGACATGGATCACTTTATATCACGATAACGATGCATAACAAGTTCTATTTCATCCCTACTTCCCGCCAGAGGGCGGTGCTGAAAGCACAAATGTTCCTTCATCGCGCATGCGCAGTCGAGTGTTTATACCAAAATTGTCACCTGTGACCTCCGTTTGACCCGGAAGGGTCTATAATAGGAGGTGGTGCACAGGAAAATGGTCCCTTTTCTTTCCTCGCGACACGCGTGTGCACTAGGAAGAATTTGCCTGTAGCTCTGCGATCCGCTTCTGATCAGAGTCGCGGGATATTTACTCGCCCTCTAGGAGCTGCAATTCTTCCCATTCCGGACACGTATTGTTGTGCTCCGCTTGTATTTGTCTACTGTAAGGTAGGGCCGCTTTGACGGCGATTTTTTTGTTGGAGTTCATATTGGCAGGCGTGAGTTAGCCGTTCTCGGCTACCATCGCCTCTTTTGAGGATCGGCCGTTCCGGTCGGTCCTTTTATACTACAGGAGCGGCAGCGTTCACGCGCCTCGTGTGTAACGGGGACGCGCGTTTTTTCCTGAACGCCGGTTATAGCCGCCTGGCCATTGGCTGTATAACGCTGTTTTCTGTTCACGTTATTGTAACGTCGCTATCTGTTTGCAGCGTTTTTCTTGTTTCTCCCGTCAC
>OMKY01117639.1:2476-21044 GCA_900302395.1 Bregmaceros cantori | reverse complement strand
AGAGACAGTAGGACACCAGGGTTTAGTCATGAGAGAGACAGTGGGACACCAGGGTTTAGTTATGAGGGATACAGTGGGACACCAGGGTTTAGTCATGACAGAGACAGTGAGACACCAGGGATTAGTCATGACAGAGACAGTGAGACACCAGGGTTTAGTCATGACAGAGACAGTGTGACACCAGGGTTTAGTCATGACAGAGACAGTGGGACACCAGGGTTTAGTCATGACAGAGACAGTGGGACACCAGGGTTTAGTCATGAAAGAGACAGTGGGACACCAGGATTTAGCCATGCAGTAGATTTCAAGCCAGGCAAGCCAGGCCAAACACATCGTCCATGCATCGCTCAAACGTGCGTTTGGGTCTGGAGTCCTTCATATCAAAAAAATCTGGCACCGTTCCTTCCAACCAATCAGAGCCGAGATGCTTCTGAGAACAAAAAAGCACCATTAACTTTGGTGAAGATGTGTTGATTCCCTAATTTGTATTTATTATTTTATTTATTTATTTATTCATTTGATTTATATTTTTATTTTGTGCTGTCTCTGTATCCATTTATTTTCACTTGTCTTTTTGTATTTTGTAAAACAAAATAAAAATACAAGATGCTTTCTACTCCACCACGCCTACTTTGTTTTTTTTTTCAAATAATGCTCTGTCCCCCGAACCACACGCTACACCCCTTTCCGATCCCATCAACTCCAAACTCAAACGCACGTTCAAGCAATGCGTTGTCGATCCGTTTGGTTTGGCTCACCAGGCTAGTCGTTTTCATATAATGCAAGCCAGAGAAGTGTAGTATCAAACTCTACAAAAAGCAGGTATTTTAAATCACTCACCTGAGACCAGTGTACCATGTTCTGTACTGAGGTGCCGGCCGGACAGTGAGTGGTGTAGACTGGAGTTCGAGTCTGTGGGAAGATTCTTTTTAATAATCAATGATACAAAATCACAGACTAGGATTTTTTTTTTCTTGGTATAGACGAGTTCGGGGGGTACTTCCGGTGTCTGAACGTCACTTCCGGTGTCATTTACCTGCCGTGTATTTGGCTATTTTTTCCAACATGTGTATTCTGTGGGAGCACACACCTACAGGGTTATTTAAAAACTGTGGCGGTAACTTGCGGTGTGCTATTCCTCACCCAACCACAAATGTTATTTAATAAATTTAATGCATGATTTAATAATCAGTTCAACTCGTTAAATTGTCTCATTCCTCTTGGAAGAGCTAGTAGAAGCAGCCAGCCTATTGGACCAGAAGAACATGTGACCACTCGGTGAGTAACTTTAAGTCGGATTTTGACTGTATTTCATCAATATTTATGTAAAATGATGAACGATGCAAGGGAGATGATGTGTAACTGGTCACACAGCGACATCTAGTGGTCGTATTTTGAATTGGTGAGCATTTTGTGTGTTTTTTGTGAGCCACCGCGGTCCACTACGACGAGATTAAATGGAACTCATACAGACACCGCAAGTGTGTTTCATCCCAGTGGGACAGCAGACACTGGTATCACGTACGGTTTTACAGTGTACAGTTAAGTGTTACATCTTACTATTTCACGTCCATTACTTAGGGCAAATACAATGGATGTAGTTATGCTGCCATCTGCTGGCGATTGATGGCATATTGCCATGGATGAATCAATAATATAAGACTGTTTAAACAATGTTATGCAAATACTGTTCTATGCCTGTTTGTTTGACCGCGATGATACCACCATGTCATATCCGTTGATGTGTTGTAGTTCTATTTGTAGTCCGTCCTACTGGCGGCATGTGAAGTTAAAACTGCAACGTGCCGAAGCGTCACACTGTTTCTGGTAATAAGCATTAAACAAAGGTGTTTGATTTGAGACAGTATTAAACTTTGATACAAAAATATGGTAGAGGAAGACAGAGAAAGCGATGGGAGGATAACATCCAAGAGAGGAAGTTGCAGGCTGAGTGACACCATGCGAGTGGGCTCAGGACAAAGAGAAAATGGAGAGAGCTGGTTGCAAAGTTTTCAGTGGCGCCCCAACAGTCAGCCCGACTACGGGAGTGATGATGATGATGATGGTTTCGATCACAGCGTCCATAGAACCACAAATTCTCCTCCCCTCGACGTCTTGTCTGTGATGTCTACCCTGCCAGCCCCTACCGATTTCTTCAACCCAGTTTCTGACTAATCCTATCAAATAAAGATGAAAAACTAAAAAATAACTTTTAAAAAGATTGTTTTTTCGACAGTCACCATGTTGAGGTTGGGCTCATCGAAGCCGCACAAGACGAAGAAGATGTTTCCACAGAGTTCGCTGCCCACCGTCTTGGCACACATGTTCTCCGCAAACCACTTTATCAGGTCGTTCTGTGGCAGGAAGTCCCGCCTCCCAAACATGTCCTAGAAGACACAGAGAAAGCAGTACACTCAAATATCTGACAATAGACGAGTTTGGCAGCCAGTTCCGCTCAAATTTCTACCTTGAATATGACTATGACTTCTGGTGTCAGTCACTTCGCTCTGTTTTGACCTATTTTTTTTAACTCAGTGGGAGCATCTATATCTACTGCGTTATTTAAAAAGCATGGCCGTAACTTACGGTGTGCTATTCCAAACCCAAATGTTCTAGTGTGGATCTGTGCCCCACAAACACACAATTTCATAATCTGCGCAGCCCGTGCCATTTACTCATCTGCTTCGGACTTACGAGTGAATGCAGCCATCCCGTTGGTCCAGAAAGCATCGCCCAGTCAATTTGAAGCAGTGGCTGACCAATCAGTGGCCCTACAACCCGTGGGCCGTGAGTGACAGGGACGGGACGCCTTGGACTAACTCTCGAGCAGGCACGAAAAATTCTACCGGTTCCATGGTGCCGGCGTCGTGGAGACACAATTTAAGCGGATAGTCCCAAACAGTCCAGCTCCCTGTGGGTGCAGTGGAACCAGGGCTTTGGAGTTGTATTTGTCAGTATTTCGTCAATATATGTGCAAACCATGGAGCGGGGTGGATTATGTGTAAATGGTTACAGAGTTAGCTGTAGTAAGCAGATTTTGAAATAGTGCACTTTTTGTGTGACAAATTCAGCCACTTCGGTCCACTACGATCGACTTTACACAGGCTGATGTACAGACACCGGAAGTGCGTGTCAAGAAAGCAGGACCAAATGGCAGAGTTGCATTTTTGCACGTAAACAATCCTTCACAAGTAGTAGGATGATGAAACTCCTTTCAGTACTCGGCAATTACCCAATGGCACCATCATTCTACAGCAACCTCGAACTAAACTGCGCTCCATGGGAGATCGGGCTCCCCCGTCTCTGGAACTCCCTACCCGAACACCTCTGAGTGCCACAACACATTGACTGTTTTAAAAAGGGACCAAAAACCCATCTTTTTAAAAAAGCTTTCTTTTAACAGTTTTCTTTAACTGTCTTTAATTGTTTTTAACTTTCTTTCACTGCTTATCTTTACAACTTGTCTTTTTAAATATGTGCTTTATTGCACCTTGAGATTGTATTATTATTATTATTATTATTATTATTATTATTATTATTATTATTATTATTATTATTATTGTTATTATTATTATTGTTATTATTACCCAGATGAGCCACTCAGGGAGGATGGACAGCTTGGTCATTGGACTGTTGGTGAAGGACACGGTAGCCACAGGAGCCAGACCTACAAACAGTTTGATCTTCTTGGCCAGCTGAGGAAGACTGGAGAACGCCATGAAGGCTGGAGAGAGACACATGCAGAGATGGCAAATACAAAAAAAAGTATTGTACATAAGTATGTGTTTTTCAGGGCTTTGAACCGGTTCAAGGAACGAAAACGAAAACCAGGAAATTCTTGTATTTTCTATGGAACAGAAACAAAACCGTTATTATTGTATTATGTTCAGGAACAGGAACAGTTATTTAAAAATAATGTTAACCGGTTAATACCGGTTTTATTTAGATCTCAAAGGAGAGCACTTTGGGATAATGTCAAAAATAAAATGAATATTTATAAAATCTACGATCTAACCGGTTCAGGAACGCCATTTTGTTGGTGGAACCAACGGCGGAAACGTTATAATTCAATTTCTGTTAGGAACGATGGGAGTTATCAGTTCAAAGCCCTGTTTTTTTTCATGATCAAGTTTTTTTTATTACATTTTCAACAACAAACAGACAAGATGTGGAAGCGGAGAGACAACAACAAGACAAAACAACCCAAAGACAAAACAGGAAAACAAACGGGATTCAGCAAAACCTCACAATTACTGAGTATTATATATCATATGCTATGTGCATGATGCATCCTCAGCTGACGACCCAACAGGAGATCTTCCAGTCACTGAGACCCATGACCCTGGTTGTAGATTGTTCCAGGTAGATTATGTCCCGGACATAAGTACATTTTTCAAGTAACTAGTACTTTTATAAATATTTGTTTCTCTGATGACATTTTTTACTCAGTACATTTTCCACACAAATATCACTACCATAGACTGTATATAAAAATGGACGCCACGTTCGTTAATGTCCGTGCCTACTTCCGGGTTGGTATGCGTGGAGCCTAGTCTCCTAAAACCGAGCCCCATGGGAATTCCAATACAAATATTCCAATCTTAGCCTGTTTTAACCTATTTAAAGATTGTTTCTAATTGATTTTTTAATCTATATTGCCGGGATAATTATCGGTTAATTGTGTGAGGGGGGGTCATAATTTCACAAAAGCGTCAGATTTGGCGTTAATATTTTTTATTTCAGCTCCCACAGGATCCCATTCATTCTGACTCTGTCGTTAGCGGACAGTACCACCGGAATAAGTTGCTTGTGGGGTGTCTCTCTCTCTCTCTCATATACTGTATAACTCTCTTTATCTCTCCTTGTCTCCGGATGTACGGTTACTTTCAACAATGGCAGCACGCAGTCGGCGGCTTCAAGCCGACTTTGATGAATGCCTACCCCCGATCTCTTCAACCCAGACTATCCGATAAAGATGAAAAACAATGCTGATGCCAGGAAAATAACTTTAAACAAAAGAAACATACACCACCACAGTGTATTAGTTATTAATTCCTATGTGTGGGGTCACCAGTGTGTACCTATGGTGGTTCCCTGTGAGTGTCCGATGTAGTAGATCTGTTCTTGGCCAGTGGTCTTCAGGATGTGGTCCACCACAGCTGGAATGTCTTTCAGCGCCATCTCATCATAGCTGGAAGATTAGGAGAAAGAACATCTTAAACATCTAAAAGAGACCTATTCATAATACATCATTTTTCCAAGAATGTAGAGATCTCTTACTTTCTGTTTGCCTTCACTTGGTCAGGATTATTGTTTACTGGAGTCTATCGCTTGTGTCAGTGAGGCGTGGGCCTAAGTGGGGCTGTGATTGACAGTACAGCTGGGCGATGTGGCTAAAAATACATTTCATGATATGAAAATGTTATATCACAATACACAATATTTCAAGATACACAAGTAATTCAAGTTGACAATATTAATCTCCTGTAGTTGTTGCTCACCGTCAACATCTGGGGATAGAAATAGTATCCAGATTCGTCAACTAATTGTTTCAATAGAAGAAATAGAATGCTGCCATTATGTCCCGTCCTTTGTGAATGCACTTCTGTATAGACGGGTTTACTTGCGAAACACTGGGCGGAGTCACTTTGTCCCGCCCTTCTGCAGGTCACTTCCGGTGTCTGTATGTTGCCTATGTAAAGTCATCGTAGTGGCCCTCGCTCACAAAAAGAAAACACAAAACGCACACCAGTTCAAAATCCGACCACTAGATGTTGCTCTGTGACCACTGTTACCGCTTGACTACCGTTATCTGACTTGAAGTCACTCACCGAGTGGTCACTTGTTCTTCTGGACCAATAGGCTGGCTGCTTCTACTAGTAATTCCAACATGAATGAGTAAATGGAATGGGTTGCGCAGATTACTGAATCATGCATTTGTGGGTCATAGATCTGCACAAGAGCATTTGGGCGTGGAATAGCACAGCACAAGTTACCACCATCCTCCCACTGAGTACACCTGTTGAAAAATAGTCAAAGACATGACAAAATAAATGAAACCGGAAGTACCCGCCGAACTCGTAGCAGCAAAGTGACTGGCACCGGAAGTCCTCAAACAATTAGAAATTGTATTGGAACTACTCGCCGAATTCATCTATAATCATATTTAAACAATTGTTAGTTGTTTCCTATATGAAATCCAGTTTTTGCTTTGCATGGACCATCCTATGTCAGAGAGCATCCAACATCCAAATTTGAAATCTTTGAACCATTGTCCCTCGCACAGGGAACTTGTCAGCTCAACGCAACTCGAGAGATTTATATATAGCACCAAAATCGCAGCCGAAGCTGCCTCAAGGTGCTTCACAAAAGTGATTTTGTTTTTAGATTTTGATTTAAGAAATACAGCAGCTATTTACCTAACTACCTTTCAACCTTGATTGCCCAGTTATGGACAGTAATTGGGATTGTTTACAGAACTTCTTTGGAAAGGACTGGAAAGAAGAGAGAAGAAAGCATAAAGAGGAGATCGAGATTATCAATCAAACTCGATCTCGGCCTAGATGAAAAAATACCTACAGTTGTTGTTAGTGTTCATTTGTTTTGATTGGTTAACAGAACTCATTTAACGGAGGACTGGAGAAATGAGGAGATTGAGATGCCAGCTACCTGAACTTCCAGAACTCTGGGTCTTTAGCGGACAGCGTGCGGTGTCTCCGGGACCAGGTGTTTCCACGGCTGTTGCCTATCCAGACGTCGTATCCCTGGTCAGCTAACCAGAACCCCAGGCTGCTGTTGGGCAGGTTGGTCACCCAGTTGCTGCCAGCCGCCAGTAGGCCGTGCTGGAGCAGGACCGCTGGGCGAGGACCTGCCACCAAGGAATCACAGAGAAAGAGTGTTTAGTTCAATTCTCCGCACTATAAGGCACACTTTAGAGTTACATTTTCAAACCTAAAATTAGAGTATTATGTGCTACCTGGCAATCAAGAACACATGAATCGTTCACGTAATGCGTGCAGGGAAAATGTCGTCACTAGCGATGCATGAACGATTCGTTTGTTCCGGCTTGCCAGACTAATTGTGGACCTCACAGTCTGTGAAGGCAATCCACTAGCAAACACATACGCGTAGAGTCGTAAGTTAACTTCCCATCATCGACAGCTTTGCTTACTGTCTCCTCCCCTTCTACCATTTCCCGCTAGTCCTCTCATCTCATCTATTGCGTAGTCTGGCTGACTGTCGGGGCACCACTGAAGACTTCACAACCAGCTCTCTCCATCTCTCTCTGTCATCTCTCAGCCTGCACCTTGTCCATTTTTAGATGCTATCTTCCCATCGCCTTCACTGTCTTCCTCTCTTGATCTTACATAACTTTTAGCAAACAAAGTTAAATACAACATCGCCTGGTTATTTGACAGCGTGACACTGTGGCTGTATCCACACTGACCGGCGGTCTTGCGTATTCCGCTGGGGATCCTGTTGACAGACAGGATGTAACCGTCCTCCGTCACCACGTCGTGTTCCTCGGCCGGGTAGCCCCAGCGCTGCACAATCTCTGACTGGAGTAGAAAGTAAGCACAAAGGCACACACAAGTAAATAAGATGGATAGATCAGGATTCATTCCGGGTGTCACCACATGGACATATTCTGCATCAGAAAAACCAAGAAAGCACTGTGATTTAAGACCTCAAGACTGAAGAGCAGTTTCTTCCCATGCACGGTGATGCTGCTGATCTCAGGGGGTTCTGCCAACTTCTGGGCACTAGCAGTCATTGTAAAACACGCTATGCAACATCTCCAAAGACTCTTGGCGCACTGTAATGTAACCACTCTCCTTTTCCTGCTGGCCCACAGATCCTGTGTTTGACACTCATCACATAACGCAGATATGTCGCTGCACTATTACTACACCAATGTCACTTTATAACTCAATGTGTGTGTGTGTGTGTGTGTGTACTAAAATGTCTAGGTCCACGAGAGACACACATAACATTACATTTGAATTTTAGACAAGGATTGTTGAGATTTCAAGTAGTTTTCCAGAGTCACTCAAGATATTGAAGAAAAAACAATGCATTTTATTTTTTTTTCATATTTTTCTAGACTCCATTTACTTCCATTACTCCATTTACTGATATTAACATGCTTTTAAGAGTTGTTGCAACTTTTTGGGAGGGATCGGCTTTTTTTTTTCCCTCTTAAATTATAACTAGAGAGATTGCAAACCTGCGCTGTAGGATTACAAAGAAAATAGTACTTTTAGTGCTAGCAGTATGTGTGGCAACCATGGACTGTATATTAAAAACCATTATCAATGCAAGTGCTCGAGTAGCGCGATTGACGCCCCCGGCAAACATGCTCAGCACAAGCCAACTACACTACCCAGCGGCCCCAGCGACCCGGAAGTCTGGTCACGTGACCACAGTAAGTGTTCAGCGATCTATCGGTAAGTTGGTGATTAAGTATGATTATGTTACTTAATGGGTACAGAAATGCACCAAAATGTGATCAATTGTTCCGTGTGTCATTTCCAACAACTGTACAAATTTTCATCCAGATCTGTGGACAACTTTTTCAGTTATCTTGGGGACAGACAAACCAACCAACAGGCCAAAAACATAACCTGCTTCGCGGCACAGTCTCTCGATGTTCCACAGAGAGGCATACATTAAATTACTTGCCTCCGGTAGTGAAGTCAGTGTAGAGAGCCTGTTGTCTCTACGATGTGATGTGAAAACCATTTAAGTAACATTCATTTAAACATGAAATGGAGAAAGGAGCTCACAATGTTCATGTTGACTTCAGGGTCCAAGGAACCCCAGCCCTGCTTGAAGGGAAGCCTCGGAGATCGCTCATTCTGTTGAACGCTCGGCTTGAAGAACAATCTGGAAGGAGAGGCTTCTCTCTGGGCCGCGCAGAGGACCAGCACCGCAACGAACGTTAACCACTGCAGCAGCATGGTCGCTGGAAGCCCAGAGGCATAACAATACAACACATTAAATGTCAAAAAGGCATTTTAAGTTGGCCTTAGTTTACTTAATGTATACAAGTAAGAGGCAGGCCTAAACAAATTTGCCTGCCAAATGTCAATGGCTGTGCCTGAAATCACTCCCTGTTCCCCATTTAGTGCACTATATGGGGTGCACGCCATTTAATAGGGGTGTCCGAATTCTCTGTGTACCCTATATAGTGCACGGAAAGTAAATGGTCAAAATTGACATGTATTCACAAAAACACCAATCTACCCGTCATTCACGTTATCTATGTCTAAAAAGCGTTTACACATAGACTACACGTATACACAAAGCCGTTTTCAGCCCATTCAAGCCTTATCGTCTGTTCCAATGTTTGACATACACTGTTATGCATTCGCTCATGATAGTAAACATAGTAAATTTCAAAAATGAGCATTTATTCAAAGAAACAGCAATGTTTGTCATGGTACCTGTCAATTCACATTATCTCTGCGTAAGGGATAGGGAACGATTTTGGACACAGCCAATGTCTTTTCTCCGTAGAAGGAGTTATCACATTGACAACGTCAATTTCGCTTTGGTTTAACTAAATCTACAAGTTAAATGGTTACACATTTGCAGTTTTTTTTCTCAATTTCCTCTTTCTTTTTTCTTCTTCTCTCTTATCTCAACTGCAGTTGTGATATTGGCGCTATACAAAAACCTGTTGAGTTGAGTCAATTTTTAGTTTTTTTTAAATGTTTTTCCAGCCCATTCAGGCTGTTTTTTTCCAAGCTTTATTTATTAGGATTAGTGGAAACAGGTGAAGATGGGGGGTAGACACGCGGGAAATACGTCGGTGGTGGGATTCAAACCGCCGACTCAACGCGCCATTAAGGCATATGCGTGCTTTCCAGTGCACTGCCTAACCGACTGAGCTACTGGGCATCACCAATTTTTAGTTTTTCTTTTTAAAAATACCCCAAATTTTCATAGCAAGATAAATTAATCCAGTTAACTTGAAATCTAATTGTCCATCTAATGTACAAAGATTACATCCTCCGACAACAGAGGTATTAGATGTCATTTATACCATAATACTTTCATGGTTTTCTTTTATATTCATGTAATTTTTATCAATTATGCCCATTTAATGTTTCATATTTTCAGAAATTATGAATGAATATCAAATTTGTGTGGATACATGAGGGAAATATCAGATCAAACGATTCATTCAGTTCTTTGCCGATTATCGATAAGTAGATTAGTTGTCGATTCATTTTATAATCGATTAGTCACCGATTAATCGACTAATCGTTGCACCCCTAGTCCACGCATCGAACGTGACTAGAACAATCATTTCGTCTGGATTAAGCAGGCTCCAAAAAATTGTCTATCAAGTAAAACGATCAAATCAGAGCACAGTGGTGTCGAGACCCACGTCTCGTGCCTCAACAGGGCGCTGATTGTTGAACGTGGACGACAATCTGATTTGTCTGCCTGGTTGGTCCAGACCCACCGGGCGGGTCATGAGCGATGTGTGGACAATTTGTTGGTTCTGGCTTGCCAGGCTAACCTTTCACCGGATTGCATGAACTGCACGTAATGGTGCTGGCCTTCCCAAAGGATATAAAGGATACAAATATCACTCAGTAACTTTGCGGAAGTGACGACTCGTGACAACGCTGGAAGAAAGTCCTGAATGACTTCATGCTGTAAAAGCATGACTAGGTCAGGGGTTGAACCACCGACTAAATTCACTTCCTCTTTTTTCGTTCCTGGTTCCCGTTCCTGGTTCCTAGTTTTTAGGACGAAAGTGACCAAATTCTAAATGGCTTTATATCACACCATGGGTCACCTAATATTAGGTGCTAACAAGATTTGGGGTGGATTGCCGTAATGTGGGCCACTGCCTAATGTGGGACACCTAAGCTCCAGCAGCTCTGCATGGCTCCTCCCTAAATGAATGAATGTCAGTGAAACTATGGTAAAAGCAAACTATGGTAATGTGTCTAACATTAAGTTAAACTGTTCAACACTACATTTCACTGTTCCACCATAGGCAATTGTCCCACTGCCCCACATTAGAAACATGCAAAAATGGCCCACATTAGGGCAATTCACCCTACATGAGGACAGCCTTAAATAACAGACTGAGTTACTGTGGCGGACTATACCATTTCATTTTGGGCAAGGTGCATTTCCCAATTCTATTGATGGGGTTAGTGTGAAAGGGGAAATCGTGTCGGTGAGCAGCAGTGAACTCTGCATGCGGTGTGAACTGAACCCACAGGCACAAGATTATAGGGTGGATTGCCCTAATGTGGGCCACTGCCTAACGTGGGACGCCAAAGTTCCTTGGGCAATTGGTGGTCTCGCTGCTCTCGCATTAGGAAGTTGCAGAAAAAGGCCCACATTAGGGCAATCCACTCTACATGTGCTTGATGCAGCGGTCTAATCGACTGCGCCACAGAGCCAACACTGTGTGATTTGCTTTTAATTGTTATCCCTGTTCTAGTTTGTCCTAATCACAGTCAGTACAATGTCTGTTTGCACACCTGATTGTTTACCTATCAATCTGGTGGGAGCACACACCTACCGTGTTATTTAAAAATTATGGCGGTAACTTGCGGTGTGCTATTCCACTCCCAAATGCTCTTGTGCGGATCTATGCCCCACAAACACGATTCAATAATCTGCGCAACGCGTTCCATTTACTCATTCATGTTGGATTTACCAATGGAAGCAGCCTTCCCATTCCCAGTCGGATTTTGCCTGTATTTCATCATTACTTATGTAAAACGGTGAGCGAAGTGGTGTGGATGATGTGTAATTTGTCACAGAGAGAGCTGTAGTAAGCAGATTTTTAAATGTTGTGCGTTTCATGTGACAAATTCAGCCACTTCCGTCCACTATGATGACTTTACATAGGGAACTATACAGACACTGCAGGCAAAATGTCATCACCCTGTATTTAGCGTAAGTTCAGAACATTGAAAAATAACCCAAATATGGAACTGTTCCATGAGAATTTAGAGGCCCCACTTCTATGACTTTGGCCAAGGTGCTGGAGACGTCAATTTGATACCCTCATTTGTATGTGCTGTCTCTGTGTCCATTTATTTTCACTTGTCTTTTTGTATTGTGGCAATAATAATAATAATAATAATAATAATAATAATCATAAAACTCGTATATTACATGTTGTGGGGTAGTTGCAGTGAAGGTGTTATGATGAAGTTATAATGCATGCAGTGAAGGTGTTATTACATATTAGTTATTAGTTAGTATTAATTATGAGGCGGGGCAAACGACACATCATTGATGTGCGCAATGTCCAACTGAACAATCACCAAACTCTTCAACAAAATAAGTTGTCCTAGAGACGGTAGATGAATAAAAAACGCTGATGCGTGAGAACAGATATAGAGATGTATATACAGTCTACTGGGCAATTAGCAGGTTGACAGAAAGTAATGAGCTCGAATGATGCAAAACTACGGAAAGTTGTGAAAATGCCATTATTAACCGTAATACATGCAATGCTCATATGCCATCCGTATTACTTGCCAAGGACCACAATTAATTATGTGTCACAAACAATGACTCGTTAACGAGATATACATGAGTATACAGCTCCATTCCACAGAACCGTACACCATGTTCCATTATATGTCGGAAAAGATTAAACAAAGACACTATTGCGGTTATCTTGGTTTATTTAAATCGGCATTAAACATTTAATTTGACGCCGTATTTAAGACATGCAAGTATAAGATATTGGGTGGAAATATGAAGAAAACTGCACCAACTCACCCTGCGAAAAGTCCGAAATGTTTACATGAACACCCGGTGGAAGTCCAACCGGAAGTCATGGTGATGACGTCACAAGTGAGACAGCCATCCGAGGTCATCGACAGTCATGTTTGAGGAAGATTACATTTAAAATGTAATCATTTACAGTTACTCATTAGACATTGTAATCAGTAAAGTAATCACATTAGGACATTTTAAAAAGTAGATTTGGGGAATGCACGCCAGTGGCCTGGTGAGCCAGAACCAACGAATCGTCCACGCATCGCACGTCGTTGGCGTCTAGCGGCGTGCGATGTGTGGATAATTCGTTGGTTCTGGCTTGCTAGGTTAACACTTCATTCGTTTTAAATGCAAGTCTAACACAAATCAACAATGGAATGTATCCCCCCCTTCTTTAAGTTATTTTTTGGGCGCAAACACCGTTTTTCATTCTTTATTGAGCGAGATAGTGACAGGATTAAATCGGAAACTGGGATGAAGAGTCGGGGGGGACATTGCAGAAAAGGACAGGGGATTAGAAACCGCGGCACTGCTCGACCTATGGTCTGGGGGGGTGCACTCTATAACCACTCTGTCCCCGCGCCCATGCCTACAAGTCAACAATTTAATGTCTTCGTCGTATCATTTTTAATTTAACACATTTCTAGAGGTGATGCATTGATCCAGACTCATTGCAGTGAGCAATTTATCACTTTATTGTATTAATGTGGAAAATACATTTCTCTTCAGTACTCAACAAATTACAGTGGTCTCACAAAACCATTCATACAGTAATAATACACATCCATACAGTAATAATACACATTCATTCAGTCATAATACACAGTCATACAGTAATAATACACATTCATATTATTCATTGTATACATTCAGTCTGTGATTGGTCCTCAATTATGTGGTCACACTAAACTCTGCACACATAGCAAGAATCATGGCCTCATCTGAGAATGTAGGTGAATCGGGGATATTGTTATTAATGACATAACAGGCATGTCAAAAAATACATTAGTATGTTTAGGCAGTTTTTTATGTCTTTATTTGATATATTTTCATTTTCTAGTGACAAAGGTTTCACTTTTTAGGAGTCCAGAGACTGTTAGTGTTATCATGCTCCTTCTACTCTCCTACTAACCTCTAGTCACTAGGGGATGAGGGTTAAAGTGTCTTTCATAGATTTGTAACAAGCCTTCACCACAAGATGGTAGCAGATCTCTACTCATCTTTACAGTGAAAGGCGTGTGTATAATATGTGATGATATGATGGGATGAACTGCATTTTATAAGGCACACTTCAAAGCATTTTGATGTTACGAAAACATCATTAATGTGATTTTAAGGTTGTTGTTTTTTTCCAGGGTCAGCGCCGTTGTCATTATTTATTAGATGAGAAGAAAAACATTTTAAACAAAGTGCAGATAAAAACCAATGCACGAGGTTAGGCGAGGAGCCTGCATGCCACAAAGCGGCACAGAAGAGCAGGTCCAAGTAGAGTGCTCATTGCTTAATTGAAAGCCTTAGTAAAAAGAATAGTTTTCGGTCTTGATTTAAAGCAATTGAGAGTTGGAGCAGACCTACAGTTTTCTGGGAGTTTGTTCCAGATAGTTGGGGCATAAATCAGGCGCCATGCAGCTAAATACATTTTTGAAAAAGCCAGTGGGTAAAATATCAAGACTACAGAAGGTGGAATTTAGACATGTTGTAATCTCTTCAAGGATTTCTAGGTTAATTGTAAAATTGTGTCATGGTGTTGGTCGTAGGTGAACACTGAGGGGTAGCATATCCAGTACTTGATATGGAAGTACTGATGGCTAGTCTAATTTTCTGAATTGTCTCAGTGAAGAAAGAAGCTAATTCGTTGCAGGCCCTGGTGGATAGAAGCCGGTTTGAGCATGTCTCGGTTCCAAATCAGAGATGCAAAGGCGCAATTGCCTGGCGCAATTTCTTGTGGCTTTGAGGTTTCCATGGTCATACAAGCCAAGATGGTACACACGGAGACCTGATCAAAAGCAGAATTCACCCCATCACCCCACCAGCCAGACTGATTGTCCAAATCAGTCTGTCTGATACGCTCAAAGACTGCGTTTAACAGAGTCTTCTTATGGTCCAGGATACTCAATGACTGCTGCTGCTCCCATTCCAGTGCCGATACACATGGAGACCACTCCAAATCCTCTGTGACAGATAGAGGCAAAAACATCAATTAGAAAGTCTATCAAATAAACATGCACAATATCAACAATAATATATATTGTTATTATTATTCTCAACTAAAAGCACTCAGACGGCAAACCTGTGCTGCAGTGGTACAAAACAATTGTACTTTTAGTGCTAGCAGTATGTGTGGCAACGCATTATCAATGCAAGTGCCTGAGTAGCAAAGTAGCAAAGTGCCTGACCACCAACAACAGTAGCATAAAAAGGAAGCATTGAGCAGCAGTACCCCTGGTTCCCTACCTGCGTCCTCTCCTCTCCAGCTCATGTAGCAGACTGACCACCTGCCTGGCCCCCGTACAGCCCAGAGGATGGCCCAGAGCGATGGCCCCACCGTTAGGATTCACCTTGTCCAGAGGGATGCCCAACTTCTCTACACAGTACACTGCCTGCACACACAGACCAATATAAAGTGTTTTAACACTACACAATTACAGCCCTACTCAACTTCACTTTATTAGGTTATATAGCTTTACCACCGGCCCTACAGCTGCCTCACTTATATCTACACCTCCAGAGCCCCAGAATGGCCGTCCGTAGTCTGTGAGCACAAGATGGCAAGTAACAAAGTACAAATACTTAAATACTGTACTTAAGTAGTTTTTTCATGTATCTGTACTTTTTTCTCTGATTACTTTTTAACAGAAATATCAGTATTTCTACTCCTTACTTTTCCCAGAACAGACCTGTTACTTTTTTTGCGCACCGATGGTAGGTGGTAGGGACATGTATAGTGTGAATGAGCCTGTAGGGGGCGTTAATGCCAAAGAATTGTGTAGACCCTCATTTACTGTTCTGAGAATGTTTCAGATGTTAATTTTAATGTTCGGCAGTGAGATTTATGAACCTTAAGTGAAGCTATTTATTGAAACATTGTAAAATTAGCATTGAAAAAGTGCATTTTATATACAAATTCTGTTTTTTTACTTTGTACTTTGTACTTTCAAAAATACTTTTTGAGTACGTTTCTGAGCCTTTCCTCCTTTTTACTCTACTCGAGTAGATATTTGGATTAGTACTTTGTAGTCGTACTCAAGTTGTTGTCTCACAAATGTGTTTTGTCTCTTACTTAAGTATGACATTTGCATTCTTTTGCCATCTCTGATGAGCACCTCCATTGGGTTATGTGGATGTGGCTGACGAAGACGCTCGCAGGGTGGGCAGCGGAGCCGTGAACCATTATTATGGAGCTCCAGAGGTGCGGATGGAAGCGCAGTGTGGCGTCGTCCTCTGTGGCGAGGCTTGACCAATCAGTGGTCGGCGCTTGATCAACATCACCGATAGCACCGGCTATCAGCTATCGCTGCTTGGAACCCGAGCAGAGCAAGTACTAAAATAGAACCTGGTTATGTGGTACCATGCTGGTAACAAGAAGAGTTCAGTAGGGCTAAATTGAACCAGTGGAAAAGAGCAGACAGACACCAACAATTAAATGCTAACATGAAATGTTAACATGAATATAAAGTCTGCAAGAAGTACATTTTTCTTTGGGGATTAGCAACTGAGGAGAACAGTAGACTGTTGCATAACTTGTTTTGCTTCAAGCTGAACACTAAAACTGCTTATCTGGTTCCCCAGACCCCCTCCCCGTCATGATCACTCAGACTTAACATTTTTCTCCAAAACATTTAGCATTATTTCAAAATCAGAAACTTTCCATATGTGATAGGTGTAAAATGACCACAGGGGGAGCTGCGGCATAAACGTCACACAACGCACGATTAAGTACCAACCAATCAGATCACGTAGGGAAAAGTGAGAATTCCCTAGCCTGGTGAGCCAGAACCAACGCATCGTCCATGCATCGCACACCGCTAGACGCTTGCATTGGGTCTGGGGAAATCAGGGTCGCCGTTGGTACGTGATCAATCGGCCAATCAGTGAGGATGTGGGGGTAGTACAAGCTGCGCAAGACGTGGGCGGAGTTGGTACGGGCTACGGGAGACGTGGGCGAAGTTTGGTTGTCACGCCCGACCAGGGTCGGAAAACCGACCCTGGTTTTACCAGACCCAATGCAAGCGCCTAGCGATGTGAGATGCGTGGACAATGCGTTGCTTCTGGCTCGCCAGGCAAAGAGTTCCCAGAATGCAACGGGAGAAACAAGGAGTGGGAGGGAGAAGACATCCTTATCTATGGTAATGTGCAACCAGAGACAGTACATAAGCAGTCGATTGTATTGTATTGTGAAATTTGTACAGTTGACAGAGAGACAAGTCTACAGTCTACACGGGCCTGACTGATTTTTCATAGTTATTTGAAGACAACAAAACTGAAGCTGATGTATAGTTAATCCTTAAAGTTTCAAATTAAGGTGGCAATGTAAAAAAACATTGAATCTTACCTGGCTTGCAAAGGCTTCATTGATTTCAAAGACATCTATATCGTCCACAGTCAGTCCTGTATGAATAGAACATTTCAAAGGGTTTGCGATCATCAAAAACATTCCACACCATATCAATACATGAAGATTACAAGGTAGTCATTGGAAATCATCATGAACATAATTTCCCCTTAAAGAGCAACATTAGCCATGCCACAATAGCTCAGTCTGTTAATACAATGCACTACAAAGCACGCATCTGCCATAATTGCGTGTGTTCGCTTCCACTCACCGACAGCTTTCCCGCATGTCACAAAAGAATATACAAAAAGATAAAAAGTGGAAAAAAGTAACACGCACATTGTGCCACTTTGCTCCACTCCTATGCCCTACACAGGCTGCTATACCGACACAGGAAGTTCGTACACACAAGACAGATTAAAATTTTCTGCGTGGAACTCATCTATATCATATGCAAGTGTCTCACCAGCTTGTTGAAGTGCAGCCGGTATAGCGAACGCGGGTCCGATGCCCATGACGTCCGGTGGCACGCCCACCACCGCGCTGGCTCTCAGGACCCCTCGCACCGGCAGGCCGAGGGCCTCCACTGCGGACCTCCGCCCAACAAGAACTGCTGCTGCCCCGTCGCTCACCTGGCTCGAGTTCCCTGCACACCATCATTACCTCTGTCATTTTATAACAAATATGAAGTCTGAAATGCCAATCACATGGGAATCAAGAATCAAGAATATCACTATCCAGATCACTCCCAAAATCAAACCTAGTTTTTCACAGGAATGTCTTGCGTAGACCGACGTCCATAATAAAAATAATAATAATAATAATAACAATAATAACAATAATAATAATAATCTGAATTGGGCGCATTTCCTCCGTGGCGATAACAATTATGAAACTCTGTCGGACAATTATATAAGGCCTTTTGCCTAAACGTAAAAGGCCTAAACTCTTTTACATGCTTTTGCCTTAACGATTTTTAACTTCCCAAATTCCCAAATTCCCAAATTCTCATTCTCTCATTCTCTCATTCTCTCTCTCTCTCTCTCTCTCTCTCTCTCTCTCTCTCTCTCTCTCTCTCTCTCTCTGTCTCTCTCTCTCTCTCTCAACAACTGCATGTGTGGCGAAAAGAGATGTTCATCAGGTTTTTTTGCAGTGATGGTAGCTGTGCCTCTATCCAATTACTCATGTGTCTTATGACATTGCTTAAATATGAAAAGAAAATAAACTCTGGCATCCAGTGTCGTG